>OX451386.1:6756882-6883739 GCA_949629135.1 Eremobia ochroleuca | reverse complement strand
ATGCAGGAAGTGTTCTGTCCTGTCTCCGAAATACCGATGTAGTGCTTCTCTGAATTCGGATGAATTGATATGGTGTTGTGGTAGCAATTCTAGAATCCGGGCCATGACGTAAGATATGTGGCCAATATTCTCATTCAACAAATAATGTAGTTCTCTGTTAAGCCAAGGAACCAACCGGTGCATTTGTGTGTCGTTGTACCTTCAAAGACCAAATTTTATTATTTGAATGTGTAGTGAATATTAAGATAACTTGCTGAGTAATCGTAGCGGGACCGGAAATATTCGGACAGGTATTCAGGATATTAGTTCCCATTAATTGGTTGATATATAATGTTTAGATACCTGTAGAATTCTGGCGTGCAAGTCCGGAACCTGCCGGTGAAGTCGGGCAGCGGGCGCGCCCAGAGGTTGTGCCGGTACACGGTGCGCCGGAACGAGGCCGGCGAGCGCCGGCGCCGGGCCGGCGGCGCGCGCGTGGCCGGCGGCGGGAACACGTCCGCCATGAACGGGTAGTGGCGCAGGAGCTGCTGGATCGCGATCGTCTCGCGCCGCGGCAGAGTCAGCGTTGTCCTGAGTATCATAGTAACATAATGTGGCATGAAAATGTAGTAGGATGTGTTATTTTATGAAATCGTTGAAAATAAACTCAGTCCTAAGACCTTTCGTTAAGTAGCACGCCTACAGTCCAGGTGGACATTCTCATCTGGACATTATACAACGTGTAACGTTAAATGCGCAAACCCTGAAAATAGTTTGATCAGAATAACGAGCAGAATTAATTGAACCACTTTTTAATAGAGGTCACATTTTTCAAAAAATCTTCACTAAAAACGTTGCCGTGTCTATTTATTAATAGATCAAGCAAGCCAATGTCAGCGCAGCGCAGCGGCCCGGTGACGACTCCTCCCTCGATAAAGCGTCGTCGCAGACGCAAGAAACGATCAGAATGGCCAGTAAAACTAAAATGGCACATAAAACCTTTACAATTTTTTTAATGACTTATTTTCTCTCTGAAATAGGTCAATTGAATTAAAAATCAGTTGGGGTGTCTGAGGTTTTGCGCATTTAACGTTACACGTTGTATAGGAATTTACAATTCCAGCAAGCCATGCGGGCCGCCGGCGGACGAATATTGACCCATTCGCACAAGCCGCGGTGAAAATCTTAAAAAGAGTGCAGCAGGCCGTACGGGCGGTCGGTAGCAGGCCGTGCGGTCCGCTACGATCTCGCATATTAATGTATTTTTTTTTAGAGCGCGGACTGCTGTAATAGAAAAACAAAAGCGCAACACAACGCATCATATTGGTGGCGTGCCCTACTCGAAAACTTACGACCCGCTGGCGGTAAGTGTTAAAATAGGTGGGCTCCTTCCTACTTTAGTTCTTTTTCTTCATGTCACTGGCACAAGTTATTTAAATTTTGTTGGCCCAAAACTTCGCCAATTCCACGACGTTATCCGGTGGCAGCGCAGACATTGGCTACATGTTTTGGGGCACAAGGGGTAGGGCTAGGATAGGAAGGGGACCTTAGCTTTGATGGAGCTTATGTTCTTAAAGGCTTTATTTTACTGGTGCACTTTAAAAAAAACGGGGTACAAGATGTCTTGCTCAGACGTGGTTCATGCTATTGTTCAGATGACCTAAGATCTCAATTGCTTTGACTATTAATGGATCTTTCTAGAAAATATGAATTGATTTAAGACATATTGCACAATACAAAAATGATTGTGTAATTTTTTTATCACATTAAATTATGGTTGACTATTCAGTATATCAACATCAGTTATTTATTTTCTGATAACTGGGAAGGACGAGGAAGTGAGGTTGTGTAGTATGCTGAGTGTGATGATTATGCATAATAACATAGTCCAGGCCCACCACTGTACCTGTATCTGAACCTGTGTGTTGCTGCGGTCACTCTGTCAATATCAATCCTGCTGATTGCAGGAGTCGACTCCTCACTTTGCCGCTGAACCACCAAGTACTCCTCATACTGGTGGTTGGAGCGCACATTGTGAATGATTGATCTGAATGCTTGCTTGCAGAGTGGGCACTCTGCTTTAACCTAGAACATTTATTTATTTATTAATGATGATTATCAAAGCTGTATTCCAAGTTTGCAGGTAAAGGTAAATGCTCCTCAAAATGTTGTTTTCGGCAAAACATAAGGTTCCAGAACTCAAAATACAAAGAAAAGAAAAATCAAGTTATTGAGATTAAATAGATCCCAACTCTTCGTGAGTATAGTATTATTTGGGATATATTTAATCTCAGTAACTTTTTTCTTTTCTCTTATGGTTAATAACACTGGTTGGCATCAAAATAAGAGCAAAACAATGTATATGTGGAATTAATACATATTGACAAGCTAAATCCACATTTGTAACCATAATTTATCTAGCATGTCCAGTTTTGATGCTATAAGCAATTTTTGATTTCATTTAGTTTTGTTTTCCTTTAGTTTACAGCCAAAAAATATTTTTGCCACCAGTATGTATCAAATTAAGATTAATAAAAAAAATTGTAAAAGCTATGGACAGAAATAGAGAGGCATTTAAACACCTGAAAAGTAAATTTCCACACATAAGTGAAGCCAAATTGAAGGAAGCCATATTTGTTGGTCCCCAAATAAGAGAAATCTTTAAAGACCAATTTATTGTTCAAATCTAAGTTGGTTGATAAATAAAGAAGAGAGCATGGGTAGCTTTCGAAAATATATGCCACAATTTTCGTGGACATATAAGGGCTGCAAGTTACGTAGTCAGTCCATAAGTTCTGTCAAATAGGTAAAATTTCTAATTTAGTAGAATGCAAGCCGAGGAAAATAATAATAAAATAAAAATAAAAACAAAGGGTTTCTGGAATTTTGTTCATTTTCTAAAATGGAGTAGATACATAAAGAAGACAGAGTTGCAGTAATTGCATTGCATCGTTACGGTCATGCCAACTGAGATTTTCAAACTACTGAAAAATTTAAAAATTCCACTGAGATTTATTTATCGTACTTTCAAACTATTCAGGGAAGATTCAAGATTAGAAGATAAACAAAGGAGCGGTCGACCTCGTAGGACATTTGGAATAATTTTAATGTAGTTTAAATCTGTATTTTACACCCTTTCATTTGATATATAAATGGTTGTAGTGCGTAACTCATTGTGTCATTTATTTAACTTTCCACATGTGACAAAACTTATGGCCCGACTACATACAAAGAACTGGTACATGAACTTCTTTCTTTATTTAAACAACTCAGTTGCAACATGTCATTAAAAATACACTTCTTGCATTCGCATTTCCATTTTTTCTCAGAAAATCTTGGTGTTGTGTCTGATGAGTATGGTGAGGTTCCACCAAGATGTTGCGCACAGGGAAAAAAGATAAAATAGATAGATCAATGTTTGCTGAATTCTGCTGGGAAACCAATCGGAAACAGCAGATAAAACTAATAATAGAAAGATATCTACCAGAGTTGTTAATTTTTTATTAGTTTTTTTCAGTTTATTTAAGATTTTAATTTATATCATAGAAATCATTTATGTTCAAGATTTTCTTACTTTTTTCAAAATAAATATGTATTTAATATGTCAATATCAGTATTTTATTTAAATGAAAAAATCTCAAAAACTAGATGTGATTGAATAAATCTGTGAACAGATTTGGATTCAGCACACTAAAAGCCAATTAAAATCACGGAGCAAAGTTCTTGCTACTGCCTTTTTTTTTTGCTTGCTGACCTGTGTAATTCCTTACAGTACCTCTACTGAAATTATTGGATTTAATAAAAATGAACACATAGTGTGAAGTGAATTAAACATGGACCTTTGATATTTAAGTCTGTTGCTCTAATTATAGAAATGGTTGTTATCACTTTTGTTATGAATCACCCAGCAGTAGGTACTCACCATATTTTTGTTCCGGTTTCTATAAATCGGAAACACTAAAAACATATTTATTCTATAAATGTAAGGTGTTTAAAAGCTCACCTTACTCCAAGTTAGAAGACATGAAAAGCAGAACTGGTGTAAGCAAGAATCAGTGAAGGATTTGTTCTTGCAAGTGCCAAGACATATAGCACAGTTAGGTGGAGGAGAGCCCGTGCGACTGTCAGGCCGCGGGCTGCTGTCATCACTCTTGACACTGCTAGGGTTTGCGCCTGAACTGTCATCTTGAGCAGCAGAGAGTGTCTCCATGGCTGATTATCTGCTGATGATGTATTGATTTACATTGACAGTCTATATAAACATATGGAAGTCAAAATATGGCTATACAACTAGTTATTATTAACATTTGATAAATTGAGATGGCTATGATACTGCAGTGGGTGGAATAGGTAGAGCTAATGGAAATGAATTGATTTTATAGTAAACTTCACCTTTTAGATAATTATTATGGTTTACTTTAGAATATGAAACATACCTATTGTTTTGTGTAGGTATGTAAAAAATACACTGACTTATTATGAAGTAGATATTTTAAAATGGTTAAGCTTTAAAAACTTGGTTTCAGGAAATGTATGAAGTACCTAAGTACCTATAGATGATTACAATTCACTTTAAATAAAATTAGTAAAGGGATGCTGACATCTATCTAATAAATTCTAATACTTATTTGAATTCGGGGCAAACGAGTACTGTAAAATACGTTTGATCACAGGTGTGTTTTACTTACGAATCGTCTGAACACTACAAATGTCAGCTACATATATAATGAGTACGGTGCCTAACATATTTTCCTTATAAAATGGAAGTTCACGAGATGATAATACTCACGTACTGACAATGCGTGTGATCTTGACAGATTTCTGGTGAATTGTGACGTGACGATGGACGAAATAACCGAGTTCGATCACTGAGATTCGATTTCAACTAAATAATATTAAATCTGTAGTAAAATTAACTCATAAACAAGAACATATCCCTAAGATCATGATTAAAACAAATATGTTGCTCCTGATTACTATTTCCAAAAGCAGGAATAAAAACACAAATCAATTCCGAGTCTGCAATAACGCATTATAGTAAACACGTTCGCACTCATGGAAACTGTGGAATGGAAGTACCTACTTAGATATTATTGAGTATTCCATCTACATAAATACATGAACGAACAGCAGTGACCGTAGGAACGAAATCAGCAACTAGAAGTAGAAGACAGTACAATACTATAGCTAAGCTACCTATTTATCTTTAAAATGGCCAACAGCCGTTTTTCTCTCGTGGCAATAATATCAAAATAAGTCCACACATAGATTTTTAAATCGCCAGCAAGTCGATGAGTGTGTACCAAGCATTATGTCTGGACGTCAGTCCGCAATCGATGTTTTAGGCCCGGTGCCCATTGGCGGCGCGGCATGACAAGGTATTTTTAGGCGATGAATAAAAATATAACTTAAACGTATGGAAATAAAGTTGAAATTTCAATGTTAGCGGTCGTAAGTATGTACAGACGCCAGCACACCAAGCTACTACAATCTGTCAGATTTCTTTAACAGATTTTCAACTTTAGCGCTAAAGCATAAGGTTCAAAGTTGATTGGGAAAATCTGACAGTTTCGGGTAGCTTGATGTGCTGGCGTCTGTACAATAACAATACCGCGGGTCCGCGGCATGCTTAGGCATGCCGTATCGGTAGCCTTCGGAACGCTTCGGCATCCCTCGGAACGCTTTGGCAGTCTTAAGGATACCGCGGCAGGACAGCGCTCACCCGAACCCCGCGGCCCCGCACGTACTTTCATTAGCTTAGCGTCGTTCATGCCAAAACGTGTAAAATTTTCGAACAGCATATTACCGCAAATCATTAAATAAACTGCTGAATTCACCGGAGTTACTTCTTCGCTTCCACGGGTTATTCATGCAAAATCTTCTCTTTCCAAAGTTTTGGGCCAACATGATTTGAAATACTGTTATGCCAGTGACACGAAGAAGAAGATATCATTCTCTTAGCTTACCCTTTCTACCATAGGGTAAAAGGCTTAAAACTGAAATCCAGCGACTCATCAATATGTTTGCGTCTTCAAACGGATGTCTAAAAAAATATTTTCATAAATATGATATTTAATACTTTCAAACTCAAATAGTAGCCAGGACGTTAACTGTAGATCTGTTTTGTAATAGTTACAGAAACGTGTTGGTTCGGGGGAGCGCACACCTTTCAGAAACGAAGTTTAAAATGAAAATCCAACATGGTGGCTTCAGGACCCTCGAAAACCATGAAAACTACATCTCTATCTCTTTCTATTATTTACTAGTTTCTGCCCGCAGCTTAGGACGCGTGGATGTGGGAAAAATTTCATGGGTTTTAATATTTAATGCGGAACCCTAAAACGTTTTCTAAAATAAAAGTAGTAATAAAAACAACATTTAAATCTACATACCTAACATTTTACTCGTTGGTATTTTATAAGATGTTATGTTTAAATATACGTGTTTAAAGTATACGTTTTAAATATACAACATTATTTTTAATATACGGTAAACCCGAAACACGTGTCTAGTATTTTGATGTAAAGAATCAATATACAAAATTTCAAAACTGTATCATGAAAAATTACGAAGTTATAAGCTTGTTATGTTACCTGATTGTCCGTACAAAAGTTGGTAACCACTTAACACGCGCCGCCGGCCGACCGGCTGTGACGTGTGTTCTGTACATATGATTGCGGATATTGTATGTACTTAGTGTCGCTCGATGTCCAACTTGTTACCTTTTTTAAATATTTTTGGGACAAAATAAATCATGGTGTAACAGGGTTTTTTCTGAAAAAAACTATATTGGTTTGCAATATACTAAAAGTAATGTTGTATATATTTTTTATATTTTCAACCACAAATAGCAAGGTTAATTGTAGAATTTCGTTGTAATATTAAAACATGTTCAATACGTTATTTCGCCTAAGAAAATAGTATTACTTTTTTCTGGCTTGACTTTAATTTTGGGTATGAAATGAATGATGTCTTTTGTGAATTGTCACATAAGTATTGTACTAACACAATAGGACGGCAGCGTTATTTTGGCAGGGAGCTAAAAGAACTTTGTAGCGTTGTATACAACGTGTAACGTTAACTGCGCAAAACCTGAAAATAGCTTGATCCGAATTACGAGCAGAATTAATTGAACCACTTACTTAACATAGGTAACATTTTTCAAAAATCTTCATTAAAAACGTTGCCGTGTCTATTAATTAATAGGTCAAGCAAGCCAATGTTATCGCGGCGCAGCGGCCCGGTGACGACTCCTCCCTCGATAAAGCGTCGTCGCAGACGCAAGAAACGATCAGAATGGCCAGTAAAACTAAAACAGCACATAAAAGCTTTACAATTTTTTTAATGACTTATTTTCTCTCTGAAATAGGTCAATTGAATTAAAAATCAGTTGAGGTGTCTGAGGTTTTGCGCATTTAACGATACACGTTGTATATGTACAGTCACGTATAGTGGCGGACTAAGTCTGTCGGGGGCCCGGAGCGGTAAAACTAAATGAGCCGCTCCCGCCGCCCGTATGCAAAAAGTTTACAAAATAGGGAATGTGGGATGTGAGAACGAGTGAAGTGAGCTCGCACCCTGTCCCATCAAGGTTGGATTTTGTTTGATCATTTATACAGAAGCAGCTTAATATTAGGTCTTTACCTATGAAATTACCGTTCTGCAGTACTGGCCATTTCAAATCAAAATAATTTTTGTTTGGCTAAGAATTCTAATTTCAAATGGAATTTTGTTTCCAAAAGTAGTCATTTGTTTATTGATTAGAGTGTTACATTTTCATCGCATTTCAATCTTTTTCGTCATCATGGATACGTTAAAAATTCGAGTAATTATGGAATATGAGTACCGTCGTGGCAGCAACGCGGCACAAGCGGCACGCAACATCAACGACGTTTACAGAGCTAACACTACAAACCAACGCACCACCTGTTATTGGTTTGCTCGCTTCCGTTCTGGAAATTTCAACCTGAAAAATGAACCTCGCGGTCGTCAGAAGACTTTGGTCGACAGTGACGAATTAAAGGCGATTGTGGAAGCTGATGATACACAATTTACGGCTGAATTAGCAGCAGCTTTCGACGTCAGCGTCAAAATAATATTGGTCCATTTGCGTCAAATTGGCAAGGTAAAAAAGCTTGACAAATGTGTGCCCCACCAACTCAATGATCGCCAGCGCGAAGTACGCGTCGAGACGTGCCTTGCACTGCTCAACAGACACACAAATGAAGGAATTTTGAACCGCATTGTTACCTGCGATGAAAAATGGATTCTGTTTGATAACCGCAAGCGCTCAGCAAGTTGGTTGGATCCTGGTTCAGCACCTAAACAATGCCCTAAACGAAAACTTACCCCTAGAAAAATGATGGTCACTGTTTGGTGTTCTAGCGCCGGTGTGATTCATCACAGCTTCTTACCAAACGGGGTGAGCATTACTGCAGATGTGTACTGTGAAGAACTGAACACAATGATGGAGAAGCTGCCACATCTCCAACCAGCATTGGTCAATCGCTCGTCTCCGCTGCTCCTGCACGACAACGCGCGACCTCATACTGCACAGCGGACGGTCTCCAAGTTGCAAGAACTGGGGTTGGCAGCTCTCCGTCATCCACCCTACTCACCAGACCTTGCGCCTACAGACTACTACTTTTTGCAGAATTTGGATAAGTTCTTGGCGGGAAAAAAATTCAATACCCGAGAGGCAGTACAAAATGCCTTTGAAGAATTTGTTGCCTCCCGTCTAGCTGATTTCTTTCAGAAGGGCATCAATAAACTGCCACTGCGTTGGCAAAGATGCATTGATTGCATGGGTGATTACTTCGATTAGGTAATACAAATAAAAAATCATGAAAAAAATTCGTATAATTTTTTTCATACAAAACGGCAATTTCATAGGTGTACTTTGTCGACTTATACAGGGTGGCAGGGACATCGACGCACAAACTGTAACCATGAATTCAGCACATGATTTTAGACCACATAGCGTAAAATATTTTCGTTGGTTATCAATAAAATAAAATGTCCGCTGTTTCATAGAAAAGTGCAATATTTACCTACCTTCGCGGTTAAAATGTGTGTGAATTTCAACGCAGGGGGGTTTGAGGCGGACTGACATACAAACAAAGTGTAAACAAAACACAATCGGTGAATACTAGAAATGCTATGTTTAGAATCGTGGAAATTCCAGTAATGGTGTTTTGAATTGTAAAAGCATAATAGAGGTATTTTCCCCGATTGAGACTGAAATTAGAATGCAAAACGTTAATAATACGAAAATTGCCCCTTTGGTTGGGGCACCGTTGGGTGCCGAACTACGGCATCACTAGTGACAATGTAACTACCAGCCATTGTCGTAATGGTTAGTAGTCGTATAATTATGTCTATGTGCAAGTGCTGCCACTGAAATGTGGATGACTGTACCTGGCATTGTGGAACAAAACAACCAAAATTGACTGTTCAGGTGTCACTGTCACCCATCCTGATGACTATGGTGAGTATGATCACTGTCAGTGTCAATTTGTCAAACTGGACTGTTGCACAGGATTGTAGGTTGTTGTGATTATCTAATCGTAAAGATGGGAATACTGAAAAAGGTAAAGATATATTTTGATAGATTAGAGCTTAGGTTACCTCATTTAAAATAAATATAATACCAATGTAGAACAATCCTTTAGCTTTGAGATTCGCAAAGCCTTCCTTATTCAATTCATGATAGTGTCTGGATGGGATTCAATGTGGATATTATTATTTATTTGATCATCAAGACAATGTTTTGTACCATTTTAGAGTACTGGCCTTGTTGGTATGGCTGTAGCTCCAAATGCTCACCACACCCTTGGTTCGCTATATGGAAAAATTTTGCGAGTCCTGCAAAAGATGCCCGAAAGTGCTGGTTACCGAAAATATACTGAACCTGTTATTCGTGAAAGAGCTGCCGTGTTAACTCAGGTAAAAAAATACACTATATTTATTGAAAGTAATCAATTGATATTATTTTATAATTAATTAATTACATTTTGCAGACTAAAGATGTGTATGAGTTAGAATCAAAAATTAACTGCGGACAAGCTGAGGAACTGATTATTCAGGCTGAAAATGAATTGAACCTGGCTAGAAAAATGCTGAATTGGAAACCATGGGAACCACTTGTTTCCAAGCCACCTAAGGGCCAATGGGACTGGCCTCCTACCAAGGCTTAATTTCCAGAAAGTTCTTGTTAGCACCATTTTTTGTGAATATAAGTAATGTAAATAACTATTTTGTTTGTTAATTCCTCAAAACATAGTCCACTCAAATAATAGCTAGGCTGGGGTTTATTTGAAATGTAATGATGAATCTTAATAAAAAATAAAAATACAGTGTTCATTTTTCATTTTATTATAACTAACATGATTCAGTTCAATTAAATATAAAAAATAATAGATGGAGCAGTGTTATTTGGCACAGTGCGTAAACCATTAAGTAATACAAATAATGTTTGTAACATTTCAATTATATCTATATAAATATTTATTTTTTATGTATATGAATTTACTGAGCCCATAACAAGGTGTGGTTTAGTGTACTGACTGCTTTACTCTCTTAAACTTCTGTATCTAGATGCAAGTGATTGTTACAGACAGAAGTATGCACAAATGTACAAAAAAAAAAGTACTTTTCTGTTACAGGATTTGTGAGTAAAGCAGATAGTATGAATATAACCAATTCATAAATTTTTTAAATTCAAATGTAACCACTAATAAATACTTAACTAAGTAATTTTTTTTCCATGACAATTACATGATTTTCATTTAATTTTGTAAAAAATAATAACTGCTGATTTAAATGCAATTGTTTTGTATAAAAATATGTCATTGGTAACTCATTAATATAAATACTTTGAAATGCCTCTTTGTAATATGCTGTACTTCGTAGGACAGTTATACTAAAGTTGCATAATTAAACAGTACTTAATACAAAATACTCTACAAACTAAAACTTACGTATAAAAAAATAAATAACATTATTATAATCACTTGTCATAATATAATACTAACTCAGTGCTCCATGGTCTTATCACTTTAACTCAAAATCTCAAATAATATCCCAATTTACTTATAAACTTTACCATTACTTGAGGCTCTTTTACTTGTTAAATAAATTGTAATATTTACATTGACTTTAAAAATATGTTGGTGTACAAAATTACTGGAATAGGTGCAAATAGGAGTTATGTTCATCATGATATTTATTGTTTATATTACAACATAAATAGGCTTCACTTAATATAGAGTATAGACCAAGTTTCAATGCAATTTTCTAACAGACATTCTGAATTATACCTGGTAATCTCATTGAAAATATTGATGCCTCCCATGTAAGTTGTTGTAACCCACAAACTGCAATTTTACAGGAGAGTGTTTCAAAGATACTTTTGCCAAAAAAAGTGCACTTTTCAATTATTTTTTATAAAATTCAGTATGTGAATATTAGTTACTAATAAAGTATTTCTAAATAGTAGTATTATTAATATGTGAATATATTGTATATACACATATTGAGTTTTGTGACTTACAACAACTTATATGGGATACATTGATATCATATTTAGCAATCACGTCTTGTAACTTAAAATAACTTACAAGTGGGTGTTACAATTATCATACAAGTGGGTGATTATTGGGTCATTTTAAAAGCAACTGACTGGGATTATAATATAATGGAGAAAATAAAAGAAGGTAAGATGCCTTGAAACTGTCTCATAACATGCCAAATATAATATTAGTATATTACATTTGGCTCTACCTGAATGAAATATCAACCTTTTTTCTACTTAGGGCCGATTTCAAATAATTATTATCTGAGGAATAAAAATTGCAGTTTGACAGCTGTTTTATAGAATTTTTGTCAAATCACAATATTTATTCTTTAAAGTTATCTGACTATATACTACATGTACAGACACCAGCACATCAAGCTACTACAATCTGCCAGATTTCTTTAATAGATTTTCAACTTTAGCGCTAAAGCATAAGGTTCAAAGTTGATTGGGAAAATCTGACAGTTTCGGGTATCTTGATGTGCTGCAGACGCCAGCACATCAAGATACCCGAAACTGTCAGATTTTTTTACATTCATTTCTACTGGATCATTTTCATTTCATAAATTATTTAATGAAATAAAAGTTATTTACATAATACAGTGGGGTACAAAAAGTGACATATATTTAAAATTATTATTTACAATTTTAATAATACACATATTATAAAGATGAACAGTACAACTTAACATTCATCTCAGCCTGGCAAAGGAAATGGATAGTCGTAAGTGTGGCTTTTCCCTGTGTACTTGTTTTCTATTGATTATTACTCGTATAAACTTATCTTGCAAGATACTATTGAGCTCTTTATCTATTCTATAAATGTAATAAATAGACAGATAAAACCTCAAAGTTATTACAAAACTAAATAATGTTTATAAGTAACATGGTTTATAACAAATTGTTTTATGTAGATGTGACACCTTTCCTTGCTACTAATAAGTTTAAGATGGGATGTTTCTTTATATAGCTTACTGCTTTTTTATGGGTTACCATTGTGAAGTCATAGCCGTTGCACTGTAAGATTTTGTCATGCATCCTCAATCCAGATTTTGCTGCAGGACTTCCTTCATGCACTTCTGTGACATATATGCCCTGAAAGAGCAATAGTATAAAATATTGGCTGTAGAGCTGCTATATCAACAAATCATTTTAGGTTTTATTTTATGGATGAATAAAGCCTTACATTATCAGTGTATCCTTGAGGACTTTTGCGAAAATCCTGATCAATTCCGCCGCCAATTTTAAAACCACATTTCATAACTTCTCTTCCTTCTGAATCAACACCAGCTTCTTTCTGGAGTGTTATTGGTATCTGTAAAAGGTTATAAATACATTGTTTATATGAAAAAAAGACCGAACAAAACAAACAAAACTGGGAGTGGTCTTCTGACTTACGCTTAGACACTCCATAGCTGTTCCAGCTTGGTGTTGAAATGCCATTTTCGCCATGGTGAGTGGTTGATTATTATGTTCTTCGGGTGAGTAATCTTCAGTAGTAGTCTAAAGACTAAAAGCAATATTTTTTCCACTTTAAACTGCAAAACAATGTTGAAATAACTTGTATAAACACAATTTACACAATAGTGCTGTGTCTTTGTGTGTTGTGTTGCCTAGCCTGCGAAATTTTTAGTCACTTCTCTCAACTCTCACATAGATTTGATTGTCAGCAGAATGTCATCACAAATTCATAGAATATACTCGAGGTATCGACATTTTTTTTTTTTTTTATATTACATAGAGTAAGGAAGTTACTAAAGAGAAAGCAAAGCAATGCATTATGCAAGGCACTGACCACTTGACCAGTGATTAGCTCACACCCGCTTCCGACTGTCAAAGGCGTACAAAAAAAATGGTTGTCTATAAAGTCGGCTTACGGACGATAATTTTACGTTAAGAGAGATAGATCATACGTCACAAGGCGAACGCTTAGGCCAATCGGGCCTCTCTATCGGCCCGTTCACGACCTTGCCGCTGTGAGCGGTAGCGAAGCGCGGGGCGGCGAGCGGTAAAATCAAAAGTATAAAAATGTTTGAAGCACGCCACGAGACGCTGCTCATAGCGAAAACGCGCGCGGTTTTATCCAAGCGAATCGCTACAGCGGCGCGCGGTGCGGGGAGCGGCACTCAGCGGCAGGAACAAAAGTACAAGTAATTGAGTACGACGCCACGAAACAGAGCGGCGTGGACAGTGGTGTAGGAGTGACGTACTCAGCGGCGTAGTTATTATAAACAAAAAATTTTAGACGATTTTGTGGCGGTAATGGATACCGAGGCATTTATCACTGAAATTTTAAATCGACCGCCTATATATATAAATATGTATATATTTAATATACAACGTGTAACGTTAAATGCGCAAAACCTGAAAATAGTTTGATCAGAATAACGAGCAGAATTAATTGAACCACTTTTTAATATAGGTCACATTTAAAAAAAAATCTTCATTAAAAACGTTGCCGTGTCTATTTATTAATAGGCCAAGCAAGCCAATGTCAGCGCGGCGCAGCGGCCCGGTGATGACTCCTCCCTCTATAAAGCGTCATCGCAGACGCAAGAAACGATCAGAATGGCCAGTAAAACTAAAACAGCACATAAAACCCTTACAATTTTTTAATGACTTATTTTCTCTCTGAAATATGTCAATTGAATTAAAAATCAATTGGGGTGTGTGAGGTTTTGCGCATTTAACGTTACACGTTGTATATATATTTTTTCTGTAATCTTCGTATAGGTCACGAAATTCGCCATTTAAATACCGATCTTTATTCAGTTCGTGCACTCCTTCTCTCATATTAAGAATATCTTGTTTTAAAAATGTACTGCTTTCTAAACAGAAAAGGGATAATTTTGATAACGCCATGATTTTGAGCACGTTTTGACTACCTAAATACGTCCACCGCGGCCGCTGCAACTAACCGCTACTGAGGGTACCTACGTGGCGTGCAAAACGCACCGCTTACCGACGCCGCCCCGCTCGCCGCGCCGCGCGCCGCTAAGACCGAAGTCGTGACCAGGCCGTATCCCTTGTTCCGCACTCTCATTTGGACTCTCGGCTCAGGTGGAATGTGACAATGAGTCATGCTTTTTCATGCGTGCAGCCGGCTTTCATCGATTTGTAAGACGTCATCACGTAAAAAAAAAAAAATGGTTGTCTGTAAAGTCGGTTTACGGACGATAATTTTACGTGATAACGTCATAAGAAAACATAGATGAAAAATTGCATACTTTTATGAATTTAATTGAATTATTACCACTGAATTATCATTATTTTGTATAATACAAAGGATTTAATTGAAAATTACAATTTTTTCGAGAGAGATAGATGCGTCTCAAACCGAACGCTTAGGACGATCGTGCCTCTTTGTCGCTTGCTCCGCACTCTCGCTTGCACGCTCGACTTAGGTGGATCGTGACAATGAGTCGTGCTTTTTCGTGCGTGCAGCCGGCGTTCATCGATTTATAAGACGTTATCACGTCAAAAAAAAAACCATAAGTATTACTTTAATAAGTAAATAAATAAAAATAAAGTGTCTGTGAAATGTCACAATAATAGCTTTTTAATAAGTGCACATGAAGACAAGTATAAAAAATATAATAGTCCCCTAGCTAGACCGTATTTTGGGCATAGTGACCAATCTCAACAGAGACTGTGGCCTTCGGCGCGGAAGCTACTACGAGTATCGTGCACAGACACAGGTGCTCTCTCTCTTCCCTCATTCTCATAGTCCGATAGGATGGCACGTAATCCGACACGACTGGAGAGAGACAGGTAAGGCGCAGGAACTACGGTTTAACGTGCCATCCGTGGCACGGGGGCGTCACACCACCAATTTCCAAACTCCGGGCTGTTACTAATTCGTTAGTGGAAAAACACTAAAACAAACTGCAAGCTAACTGAAGTATTTATTATTATTTATACGGTAGGTACTTATAACAAAAACAATTTTTAAACTTTTTTGTCTGTTTCGGCTAATCTTCGAAACGAATGAACCGATAATTTTATTTTAGAAAATAATTTGGGTTCCATGCAAAAAAAATAAAATCCGTGAAATCATCCACGTGGGCGCAGCCGCAGGCAGTAGTTAGTTCTTGTAAGAACTTAATCATGAATTATCATGATTAAGTTCTTACTAATTTAAGTACTCGATCCATTATTAATTAGTAATCTGTTAAGTCAGTGTAGGTATTATAGACATTATAGTAATGTCATTGTAACTGAAGACTAGGCAGCATGGTCTCAGACCTTAGCCCGTTCCGTCAGGAACTATGACTAATATATATAAAAAAAAAAAGTAATGTCATTGTCATTGTCATCTATCCGTCATGTCATCAAACAGCAGTGTCGAATTTGATTATTAGACTTGCATGCTTCGCTGGTCAGCTGATTCTGAAAAACAAGAATCCCAATGTAAAATAAATAAAAGCCACGAAATAATTCACATTTTAAAGGTAATATTGGTCTCACCCCTAACATGATATCCAGAATTATGTAAATGTAAAGTGTGTGTGGAGCTGCGTCATTTGTTGTAAATATTTGCATTAATTTGGCAAATACCCAACTACAACCACCACTGCTATTCTATATTTTTATGGTCGTCGCTTCATGCTTTCAGATGTCCGGTCAACATAGAAATGTGTGGAGGATTGTTTTCAGAAATTTTATTGACTCATTGAGACCCCGCCCGATAAGGGGGAATGATATGGGTAAGTAAATTAAATAATATCACGCTAGTTCGTTACTTGAACTTCTACAGATTTAACCCACATTCTTGCTTGTTTCGTAGATTTTCAGTCCAAGAAACTATTTGACAGTAAAAAACTATCAATTATCAATGAATTGGCAATTTAGTATCACTCCTACATTTTACCTACATTAATCAATAAAAGTTAACAGGTATAAGTTTGTGTTTTTGTTATATGGGACTGAAACACAACTGGAAAATAATTGGTAAATAAATGTACACCTCTGTCTCTTTGGCAGTTAAAAGCATGATATTTTGTTTGTAGGTATAAGTTCTATTGTATAAACCTATTAAATACAGTTTTAAATGTGCATTTATATATTTAACTAAAGCAACATATTATTTTCTAGAAACTTAACTATGCAAGAAGAGCATGTCCATTTTTATTGCATAGTAAAAATGGACTTTGGGGGGTTTTACACTGGGCTACTACTGAACATTTTCTCATGACTGTCCTGGTAACCACTGCCAGAGCTTGAAGGGGATTAAACCTATGTAGGTTCATGTTCAGCAGTTGCAGCCAAATATATTATATAGGGTGATTGGTAATTAGTGACCGATACTTAAACACATGACAACAAATAAGTTTTATAATGGGACAAAAAGTGAAATGACGAAAAAAAAAAATTAGCTGTTCCCTACATTTTGACGACTCGTACGAACATAAATGTAGGGAACAGCTGATTTTTTTTCGCGATTTCTGATTTGGTCCGATAGTAAAAGTTATTTGTAATGATGAGTAGAATCATGTGTTTAAGTATCGGTCACTAATTACCAGTCACCCTATACAACGTGTAACATTAAATGCGCAAAACCTGAAAATAGTTTGATCAGAATAACGAGCAGAATTAATTGAACCACTTTTTAATATAGGTCATATTTTTCAAAAAATCTTCATTAAAAAGTTGCCATGTCTATTTATTAATAGGCCAAGCAACCCAATGTCAGCGCGGCGCAGCGGCCCGGTGACGACTCCTCCCTCGATAAAGCGTCGTCGAAACGATCAGAATGGCCAGTAAAACTAAAACAGCACATAAAACCTTTACAATTTTTTTAATGACTCTCTCTGAAATAGGTCAATTGAATTAAAAATCAGATGGGGTGTGTGAGGTTTTGTGCATTTAATGTTACACATTGTCTATATTTTTTTGGTTCAGGCTATGCTGTCCAATTGCTGGGCAAAGGCTACCTTTCCCAATAATTATATTAAAGGCATTCTTTAATTGCAGGTAAAGACTACTTGGGAAATGCCTACTTTGAAATTCCTGCTGATCCTAGTGTTGGTAAAAGGAAACCCACCAGGTGGTATAATCCACCAAAAGAGCAAGACTTCCAAGATCCTATTCCTGCAGAATGGGAGGCCTGGTTGAGAAGGAGGAGGTATGTGAAGAAGCCCTGCTTCATTCAGTATCATTATACAAGGTGTAACTTAAATAAAGCACAACCTCTTAAGATCATTCTACTCATCATTATGAACAACTTTTACTGTGGGACTAAACCAGAAATCGCGAAAAAAAAAAATCTGCTGTTCCCTACATTTATGTTTGCACAACTCGTCAGAATTGAATAGCTGATTTTTTTTGCGATTTCTGTTTTGGTCCCATACTAAAAGTTGTTCATAATGATGAGTACAATGACCCCTTATGAAGTTGGGCGTTATTTAAGTTATAACTTGTAAGCTGGGTATCCATTTGCGCAGCCTCGTGACGAGCTGCCTCATCCTGAGCGTGCCGCGGGCTGCGGAAAGTACATGCGTCTCCACTTGAGCACACATAATATCGTATCGAGCGGCAAGCCTCAACCCGAGCCACGATTTTCTCAATTCCTCATTAACCACCATGGTTGACGCACGTAAAGTCGCTGCAGCATTAGTAATAATTAGTCACTACAAAAGGAAGCAACATAAGAAACGGAAACATCGATGGTGGACTAAGGAAATATATCGTCAGCGAAATTTCGTATAACTTAATTAATTCGATACATTTCTCATTATCCATTTTGCTGCGTGCCGAGCACACGTACGTCCGTCTCCACTGAACGCACGCCTCACACTGAGGCGTCTTTGAGCATGGCCATTTACCGACACGATTTGGCTCGCTGCGCGGCCGCCTCGTTTGGTTCAAGTCGCGGCAAGCCTCGACTCGCGGCACGGGTCTCCACTAGATCTGCCTCGGGTCGAGGCAACCGCTCGGCCCGAGGCTGCCTCAAATGGATACCCAGCTGTATAATTGTCATACATAGTTTTCATCATAATTTTGGAAATCGAGGGCAAATGATTATGAAATTAGTGTAAAATGTTACTACATCATCATAAATATTTTTTACAGACTAAATCCACCCACAGAAGAGGAAATTGCAAAAAACCTTGCGGTCGCTCAGATGAAGAAGATAAACGCAGCAAAACTTGAAGCTAAAAGGTTGGCAGAAGGAGGCGCCCTGCCTACAGTACCAGAAAGAGGACACGAGTCATTTCCTGTGTATGCTGACATTCAACCTGGAGATCCTGAAAACAAATTTAGCAACAAATAGCCAAATGATTAAAATTAGCTAATGGGTATGAGACAGGCACACAAATAATTTGTTTCTTCAGCTGACATACAGTCAAGCACAGGTTATCTTGTAGTTACAATAGGCATCATGTAAATAAAATAAACAGCTATTAAAAATTATGTTAATAATGTATTCAGAGCTCTTTATGTATAATGGAGGTACTTATATTTAAATTTTTTTATAGTGCAATATTAAGCTATTAAGCACTTAAAAGATTGTCTATGTGTTTTGTTTTTACGCAATCCTATTTATTTATTAGAAATTCATGTCAGCAAAATAACTGAGGGATAAGAAAACTGTCTATGGTAGCTTAGCTATGAATTCAGTTTTGTTTCTTACAAACTACTCAGTAACTTAGCAATCTCTACAGTGAGTGAAGCAATAGTATGTTTCCCAGTGAGATAGATGCTTTTTCGTGTGTATAAATAAATTTAATACAATGTTGTAATTTTGTAAACTACACAGTGCTGAGGTGTTTTCTAGAAACTATTTTCGTAAATATCTCTTTGATAAAAGTATTGAGCCCTTTCATATTTTTAAAAATAAAATACGTATTTTTTAATCATCATTATTATCATTATTTATTCATTATATTATCATTATGTACATCGAAGTGTGCCCTTTATATACCCTTTCCCCCACCACGAACCGGAAAGTTCTTGAAGAATTCAGATATTTCAAGAAAATGGCTCAATACCTTTGAATCAAGGAGATAATATTTACTTAGGAACTTTTCTTGTTTTATTTGTCGTGTTGAATAAACAAATAAAAAAAAAAAATAAAAAAATCTTTTGTAGTCTCACCTATCTTAGAATATAGTTATGAGCTGTGATCATTAGTGGGCAGTAAATTGTTATGTATTAAAATTGTTTTTTATTAACTACCTACATACCTACTTACTTCTGCATCAATTTAAAACCGTCTGTCTTCTTTAAATCATTCTATTATTTATTTATTTACACACGGTGTTTTTCCAACGCCTTTTCCAGTACCCGTACCCGTAGCCCAAAATGCTAGCTGCTGTTGGTTTTGCCAGGAAATAGTCTCCTGACGGCGCAAACTACGACAAGAGTTCATGCCGTGGTGAAAATACCCGTCAGAAAGATTTCAAGGGTCGCGTCGTGGGTCCGTACTGGCATAATCAGTCTATGATGTTCCCACTGCTGGGACACATACCTCCTCTCGGTGATAGGGAGTGGGCCTTAGGGTGCGTTTCCACAGAAGCGGATCTGGGCGGAGCGGAGCGGAGACGTGTAGGAATCGTCCAATCACAGACGAGACGACGAGTGACGCGATGAGGATTTCAACCATTGTGATTAGTCGATTCCTGCACGTCTCTGCTCCGCTTCGCCCAGCTCCGCTTCTGTGGAAACGCACCCTAAATCTACGACACGGGCCTGGAAGAAGTCACATATCTTCGAATTTTTGGTTCTAGAACATGCCGGTTTCCACACGATGTTTTCTTAACCGTTTTGAGAGCAGTGGTGATAAAATAATTTACACGAAGTAAAGCGCCTGTCAGAGTTCGAACCTACGACCGTAAGTCACGGCCGTTACCACTGGGCTACCACTGCCATCAACTACATGTCCGTATAGCGGGGTAATTCCGTAACACACACTATCAGTAGCAATGGCTTTCATTTTGACAGTTCAACAACATTCATTGCGTTATTTACGTTGTTGAGCTGACAAATTTTTCGCAGTCTGATCTCATAATCTTTCCCTTGTAATAACTACATGTAACACAATATAATGTTGATGACGATAAGATATGTAGGGATAATAATGAGTTTAATTATTCGTCTGCAGGTCATATAATAACATTTCTGAGTAGATTGTGCGGGAAAGATTACAATGGTATGTAAATACAAATAGTAAGATTAATTGTATCCACGTGTGTAATATGCGTTATAATGTGTTTTATTTTAAGGAATTAATTACACTTAGGTTCTAGGAACTGGGAATTTAATATTTTATTAATTTATTTTATTTATTTCAATTTTTATATAATTAATTCCCCAGCAATTCATATTTTGTGGACTTTTTTACGAATCTCCATACAAAACTGTCAAACGGATGAATTGCGTGATATGAATTGTACACAAATAATATTATGAATTTTCAGTTTCTGACCATTTTACGGCTTAAAATATGATTAAATTATCTTTTTTGATTCTGTCAAAGTGGCCTTTTTAGGCCTGCAGATCATGGTCTGGTCTTTCAAACAATAAGTTACTTTCTAGCTGTAGGTTTTCGGTTCTGAGCTGTAAACGTCACTTTCTACGAAGTTAATTGTTTGTCAGGATTGGAAGTCAGTGGTGGCCCGATGATAACGGCCGCGGCTTGCGAGTTGTAGATTGTATGGTCGAACCCAGGTAGGCGCTTTACTTTGTGTAAAGTGTTTCATCACGCCTGCTCTCAAAACGGTGAAGGAAAACATCGTAAGGAAACCGGCATGTCCTATAACCAAAAATTGGAAGACATGTGACATCATCCAACCCGCCCTGGGCCCGCGTGGTGGATTACGGTCCATTCCTTTTCACCGAGAGAAGCCTGTGTCCCAGCGGTGGGAGCATTATAGTGGCTGATTATGTATGTGTGGATTCAGGCGTCTATTTGGGCGAGTGCTGGTGATGAATTATGGGATGAACGGTAAACTTCATAGGTAAACTAAAACACCCAGACTAGCTAAAGAACCAGATTACCTGAGTGAGTACCTACTACTGTACCGGACGGCGGAATACTGGAACCGACCAATTGAGGATTCAGACTTGGTCAGGGAGGCCGTAGGTACTCTCACTGCGTTATACTTAAATGGTGATCATTCTACTGCTCTACTTGAGCCGAGCGGGCACAGCGTGGCCCGTAGCAGCCGGTAAAGATGTAAAACCGACTAAGGAAAGGATGGTTACCTAAATCTGGGTAAGGGAAGTACTCAACCTACCTATAACTAAGTAGATATGCAGTGGCGGGGCAAGACCTAAATTTCATGTGGGCAACATACATTTTGCGAGGCCCTCTGGTAACGCAAAAAGATGGATTTGAACAACAATTATTAGAAACTAATAATTTTTATTTATTATGGACAATCAAAAAGCTACAAAAAGACTATACATAAATTATTATAGGTAGGAAACAATGAAAGTGTTTAAAGTTTTAGTGATGCTTTAGTTAGAGGTTGGCACGGTATGCAAAAAAATCTAAAAACAGAAATGAGCGTGGACATTGGATAATACAAACAAAAAATAAATATGTATAAAAGTTGCAAGTTTTACATCTTTAGGATCAAATATCCATAAGCAATTTAAATAAACAAATAGGGATAACATATAAATAATAATAATATAATTATTAGGTTGTCTCATAAGTTCTTGCCATATTTTATTTTTCTCGAATTTTCTCGTATTTAAACTAAATTCAAGAAAGTTCTAGATCTTTCTAGTAAGGATGAGTATCTTTTATGGTGAAGGTATAAATAGGGGCGGACGCAACGCAATAATTAGTCTTTAGTGAAAATGGATCAGCGTCAACTGCGAGCTATTATGCTATATGAGCATCGACTTAAAGTCTCTTCAACAGAAACGGCTAAAAAGATTAACACTGCATTTGGACCGGGTACTACTAGCGATCGGACTGTTCGTTTCTGGTACAAGCGTTTTGACACCGGTGATATAAGCTGCGAAGATCAACCTCGCCCAGGCCGAGCCACCAGCTTCGATGAAGATGCTTTGCGTCACGAACTTGAGCTACATCCAGACTATAGTACGCGCGATTTAGAGAAGGCGCTTGGACAATCCCACGCGACTATAGATCGTTATCTCAAATCGATGGGATATCGCAAAATGATGTCACGTTGGACACCTCATGCGTTAACGGACCATGACCGGGCCGTTCGTGTGGCCATTTGTCAAAGTTTGTTACTTCGTCCGCACAGACAGGACATTATTATATGTGACGAGAGCTGGATACATTATGAAACTAACACGCGTCATGCCTATTGGATTCCTCGCGGAGAAAACCCGCCAGCCCAGCCTAAACTTAATGAGCACGGTCGTAAGATTATGTTGTCTGTTTTCTGGGATTGGCAAGGAATGATTTTCTGGGGACTCCTCGAATCTCATCAGACTATTAACGCCAATCTGTATACGCAGCAGCTTCGCAAACTAGCAGAGATGTTAAAAATTAAGCGGCCAAAACGACTTGGAGTCCAACTTTTGCATGACAACGCACGACCTCATTGCGCCAAGTTAACACATAAACAGCTGGAGGAGCTAGGATGGCTGACTGTTTCACATCCACGTATAGCCCGGATCTTGCGCCTTCAGACTTTCATTTATTTCGAGCTCTTAAATTTCATTTACTAGGAAAAAAATTCGAAAATTCTGAAAGTATTAAAATTGAACTTGAAAATTTTTTCGAGTCCCAGCCTGCCTCATTTTGGGAGAAGGGTATTCAAATTTTGCCCAGTAGATGGCTGACTGTTGTAGATAACGAGGGAGACTATATAATTGATTAAATGTGTTTTTTATTAATAAAAAAAAATATATTAATAATAATTTGTTTTTAACTGACAATAATTTATGAGACAACCTAATAAATTTACTTAATGTTCATGGGTAGGAATTTTTAAACTGAATTTTCGTTCTTACAAAATAAGTCTTATTAAGTCTGTTTCTTAACAAGAGCACAAAAGCGGGTCTCAGTCGGTCGATTAATAAAAAACCGGTAAAGTGCGAGGTGTTTGGTGCAGGGGTTCCATACAAATTTTTAGAAACTACTGGCACTAACCCGACGGTGGTTCCCCATAATACTCGTAGTTAACGCAAATGGTGCTAGCCGAAATAAAAAAGAATTTGGTAAGTGTAAGGGTTATTGTTATATGACGAATAATATTTTTCGTCAGCTTAAACGCGACAAAAAATTTTGCTCGTCCTGCCTTCGAGGAGCGAGGCCCCTAGGAGCGCGAGGCCGTAGGCGATGGCCCACGTCGCCCACGCCTTACGCCGCCTCTGTAGATATGTAATGTACTTTTGGAGGGGAGAGAGTGCGCCTGTGTCTGTGCACACATTGGCGCCGATTCCCTTATTCACAAACTAAACTAAATTTAAGTTCGGTGCATCTTTTTCTTTCTATTTAATTAAGAAAAGGACAGAAGATAAATATTAGTTTATTCCTGTCAAATTAAGATAGGTACTCCATATACAAGTTTAGACGTGATTAAAAAATTGGCTACTAAAAAGACGTCAACTTATGTCAGGCGCGAACTAATTTGACCACACATGAAAACACATTATGGCCACATTATTGAATTAGGAAATTCCTGTAATGATAGTGATGTTGAGTTAATAAATAAATAATAAATAAATATTAAGTAGATTATGAAATTAATCCATACACGTGTGACTGTAGATTATTATAGGTACATACATATTAGGTATGCAAAATTGAAAATATCAGCAATGATGGTAAAAGGTATTATAACTTGGTTAGGTAGGTGTACTTGTTGACTTCAAGTAGGTGATAATAGTCCCTTTATTATGTCATATTATAACATACAGGGGTGGATCTTGAATTTGTGGGGCCCTGGGCTAATACTGCTTAGGGGCCCTACCTAATTACTCAATTAATTGTCATTTTGACAAGAAACTGTTTTCTGTAGTGATGTAGATACATGTAATTTAATATATGTTAAGTACAGGAAGAAAATAGGAAAACAAAATATTTTATTTATTTATTAAAACATTATTTATTGCAAAATAAATTGACATATTATAAATGGTTATGTTATATAAATTATAAAGCAACTTTTTTGCATTTTTGTGCTGCAAATTCTTTTATTTGGTCATCGCACTGTAGGTCCTTTGAGCAATCCGATCGGATTTTTTTTCATTTTAGATAATATTTATTATTGACAATATCGTCTATTGGTTTCAGTTCGGTTGGGGGCCCTCTGTATTCGCGGGGCCCTGGGCTGCAGCCCAAAAAGCCTTTAAGTAGATCCGCCCCTGATAACATAACCGCATCTGGAACAATAGGACAATGATACTCGAATTCTTATGTTGAACAAATAGGTTCTAATTAGCGGGACTTGCACGCGATATATGCATGATTGTTTTAAATAGCAATAATTATTTCGTCATTGGCACTTCTCAATTAGATACTTGCCTTTAGTTTGCTTGCGTTTAGGATGTCTTTTAGTGAAACAGACATGAGTAAATTATTTTTTATTTTACTACGGACTTTATAGCGAAACGCAATATTTTCGGTCAGCTTCTGTTAAAATATTTTTGTTAGGTGTAGACCTACCCAAATAAGTATAATGTTATCATTATTGGTTACATGATCAAAGTTATTTTGGGAACGACTTTTAAATAATGATAACAACATTATCAAACATATGATAACAATAGTAGGTACCTACAAATTGAGAGGGGGTCGTATGTACTGGTTACGACGGGCACTGGGCAGGTTGGCTTGTGGCCCTGATCTCTATGCAATCAATCAATTAATAAATCAGTAGCCTAGTAAAGACTGCTAGAAAGTAGGATACCTAGTTAGAGACTCTCATCTCCTTCTACTTTTGAATGGCAAAAAGTTAATGTGTCTTAGCAGCAACACAAGGGACAAAGTTTTCCGAATGGAAAGAGCATTAATAGCAAATTCCTGTCAACAACCATTGCTACAGTGAAGAATGTGTTGAGTGGGTTAACTGGTTAAATGGCGCGAGTGACGTTTGCCTGGCGATACATATCAGTCCGGGGGGCCGTATGACGTAATATCGACAATAAACAATCCATGTTGTACTTTTCCGACGGCGGGCGGTAGTTTATCTTTATTCAGTCATTGGACACTTTCGGACGCAGACACACATCTCCTGGGTTACCTAATCTACGTAAAGTTTTACACTCAACGCTATTTCAAACGAAATTAACAAACGAAAGGTAGATATTTCATCAGCATTCTGCTTCATTTCTTTCAATTAATCATTCATAAAGAGTTTATCTTACTTTGTTTACTTAACGGAATAATTAATTATAACAACCCATTCACAGACGCATGAATGAAATATTAGTTTATGATTAAAACTCATTGACATTGAATGAAAGATGAGTTTACCGACTCCTACATTAATAGCAAACCTTTGTTTACTTGCTATTTCCAACTGGTTTTGGTCTCATTTCTGTGACATTGAATCAATTAAACAATAAGTCAATTGTAAGTTTATCACCGGGCACAATGTGATTAATAATAAGTATTTATTTAATTAATATCTATGCAGAGACTGTAATCTAAGCTCTTTATTGTCCCATCTCAGAAGCGGTGGTACCTATATAAAAGACACATGTTCAATATTTTTTGTCATTATAGTAAAGATAGTCATCGAGGTAATAGCTACAGTTTCAGAAAATTAATTTGAAGTATAATTTATCATAAAGTACGTATTTTCTATTATAATAAAGTGGAGGTGTTGATTGCGGAGTTTATGATCTAATTTATTGAAGACTTTGTCCTTTAGTTTCTTGGTCTGCCGATTTTAATTCATTGTTGTTTTTTGATGCAGCATGGTTGGAAAAAATAATCAGCTGTCATCGCAGGAGATCTTCGCGCTGGAGGACAAGTACGGGTGCCGCAACTATGCCCCCGTGCCCGTCGCCCTGAGCCGCGGTGAAGGTAACTTCAAAATCCTAAGACATTTACCCAGGTGCTCTTTGATACCAGCCCAAAAATCTCAGAAGCTTTAATAATTTTACGTGAATTGGGATGATTGCATTATTTGTGTTATAATTTGTGTGGTAATCAATTAGGAACATCTCATCAAAATTGAACTAAGCCACAGTTTCCCCATACCATTAATTTTTTACCTACAACAAAAATTTCGAAAAACTTTCATGATAAGACGTAGATATTATTTAAATTCGTAACCGTTTTTGATTAGGTGTGGTCTCAAAAGTTTTTTAAAATACCTAATTGAAGGGATAGACGGGGGCAAATTGAATTCTACTTCTCGTATAACGTTCTCACTGCTGGAACAGCAGGCTCGGGGCCTCAATAGCATTTAAATTTTTATTTTTTATTTTTAAAGACCAATAAAATATATACGGTTGTAAGGCGTATGTAGCTACATACATACAACGTGTAACGTCAAATGCGCAAAACCTGAAAATAGTTTGAGCAGAATTATTTGAACCACTTTTTAATATAGGTCACATTTTTCAAAAAATTGTCATTAAAAACGTTGCCGTGTCTTAAATGTCTTAAACGTCCGTAAACGTCGTCGCAGACGCAAGAAACGATCAGAATGGCCAGCAAAACTAAAACAGCACATATAACATTGAAAAAAAAAATTAATGACTTATTTTCTCTCTGAAATAGGTCAAGTGAATTAAAAATCACTTGGGGTGTCTGAGGTTTTGCGCATTTAACGTTACGCGTTGTATATATCACGTAACATGACTTATGTACAGACGCCAGCACATCAAGCTACCCAAAACTGTCCAATTTTCCCAATCAACTTTGTACCTTATCATTCAGCGATAAAGTTCAAAATCTATTAAAAAATCTGACAGATTCTAGTAGCTTGATGTGCTGGCGTCTGTACCTATGTCCCTAATATGTAAGGTTAAAATCTTTGATTTTGTATCTAGTTGATATTATTCAGTTTAGGCTGTGACCAGCTTTGCTAACGGGGCATAGCCTTTGCGAAGTGTATTTAGTTGACACAATGGGCTCACTGGGCGCAGCTTATGATTGAGGACCAATCAGTTCAATCAGCATTGACTGATATTTTACGGAGTTTGAGATTAGTGAGAACGGAGTAGATTTTTCCTCTGTGACATATGTATAACGCCAAAAAATAGTAATGTTTTGACAACTAAAATACTAGCTTTGAAATTATACAAAATGATCAAAAGAATTAGCATAAAAAATATTACAAAAATCTCGATTATGATTGTAAATGTATGCTTGGTCAATCCCTAGTATCAGGTGGGATGACACTGATAGCTCACTTCATCTAAGTTTTCACGGTGAGATGGTTACAGAATCGCACTGCTGGTTCGCTTGAAATAAACGCAGTAAATAGAACCTTGTACAATTTTAACGCCCTCACTTCATATTCCACGCAATACACACATCACAGTAGTGCTATTCTGTAAAAATCTCACCGTGATAACTCGGGTGAAGTATTCAGCGCCTGACGTAAATTGACGTATTTTTAGTAGCAAATTTTTTAATCATGTCTAAAGTTGTCTATGGAGTCTCTTAATTTTACAGGACTAAACTAATATTTAACTTCTGTCCTTTTTTTAATGAAACAGAAAGAAAAACAGCACTAGACTTAAATTTAGTATAATTTGTGAACAACCAAATCGGCACCCATATAGCGAAGCTCCTACCTGTGTGGCTTCAGCCTAAGCAAACTTTTTGAAAATAATACATCACAATTACCACGCTATGGTAGATAAATGAGTATAAAGTCACGAGATAATTTTTATAGATTTACAACACCATAAAGATTCTTAGACGGCGGTAAATCCCGATACTGGAACCATTGTTTACAAATTAAATAAATAGTGATTTACATTTTCTAATCTTTTAATTGCTGTAGCTGGATTTTAATGGTAGGTACCTAATTCTCAAATACAATGGTACGAATTATATTATAATTAACTGATAAAAATACACACACACACACACACACACAAAACACAGATAAAAAATTACATGCTCGGTGCATACAGTAATTTAAATCTCCTCTGTGCAAATAGGTAATACCAATTAACAACAAACGCAAATCAGCGTTCCCATTAAGAGCGTTTCGGACAAAGTATAAAGAGGGGAAGTAAGTTATCTTCATACAAACGCACCGCGCGCGGCTTGTATGTGTGCGCCAAAGTATCTATGCGTCGCGCACGCACACTTAAACAAAATCTCGACCCGTTTCTCACAGCGCCAGTCGGGGCTAACACCGCACGAGGTTCGCGCGTCGCGGCTTTTGTTTATGAACAAATAAAAGATTTACATTTTTCACCGCCCTGCCCATGCTTTCCGAAATTATATTTGCAAAAGTTATTTATAGGATACGGATATATTACACATTAAAGTTTAATAACAAGGCGTTTCGTAATAGTCGAAACCGAAGAAAGTATTTTTTTGTAGCTAATTTGTAATTTTGTAATAAATGTGTGATTCAATAGATATGTTTGTATTAATTAAAAATAAAAATAAATATGGTCCTTTATATGTACAAATACTACATTGTGCCTATCAAAAAAAATACAAAAATCTGACTAGTATATAATTATACTAGTCAGTTTTTTGTATTTTTTTTTTTACGATGATATACTTCACTACATAGTATAAAACAAAGTCGCTTCCCTGTCTGTCTGTCCCTATATGTATATGCTTAGATCTTTAAAACTCCGCAACGGATTTTGATGCGGTTTTTTTTAATAGATAGAGTGATTCAAGAGGAAGGTTTATATGTATAATACATGCATAATATAATAGAGAAACACTGATAATTTTAGAGGTTTCTAATGTGATGTCGTAAATAAACACATTTTTTTGCGCTTACATTGTAAACGCTGGCTGAACCCGTCGAGACAGATCAAAATAATGTACTACAGTATTGTACACCTTAAAAAGGTCTACAAAAAAGTCCCCGATGGTATGTGTCTATCTCTTAGGGATAACCCACAATAACCATTTTTTATCCTATACTTTTTACGAGAAATAGTGGCTCTAAAATTATCAGTTTCTCCATTGCACCCGTGCGAAGCCGGGGCGGGTCGCTAGTATATGATATACTGAGCTCTTAGTCTATAAATATTTGTTAGCGGTTTGGGCGACAACCGAATCTGACGAAGAGCGGACAGTCGCGCCCCCACCTCCCCGCCGCGCGCCGGTTTATTTTATCCCTTTTTTTTTATAAATAATACTGCTCTGAATCTTGAATACATTTCTGTATTTGTTTTACATTTCTGTGTTGGTTTGCACTGAATTAAAATTTTCCTAAAAGTGACAACCCTAAGACAGTAGGCAATTATATCGCGGATTGGGCCGGAGATAGCCTACTTCCCCTCTTTATACTATGTTTCGGACGTGTGTTCTTTTAAGAACAGCCAAATACATAATTCAGTTTAATAAAATATACTTACTTACCTTAGGTATGATTTTTTTTTTCAGGAGTCTTCGTCTGGGATGTAGAAGGCAAGAAATACTATGATTTCTTGAGTGCGTACTCGGCGGTGAACCAGGGACACTGCCACCCGAGGATCATAGCTGCTCTCAAGGATCAGGCCGATAAACTCACCCTGGTGTCCAGGTAAACGAAGCACTGAGCATTATTTTTCTTTTGAAATGAAAAGTATATGAGATGAAACATTCACATCGAAATTATAACGGCGAATTTCACCAATGAAACTGAACGCGGCCAAGAGCTGTCAGGGTCAATCAGCCTACAGCAGTCAGTGGACTACTGTAGTCTGAAGAGGATTGACCGCAGTGGCTGGACATCTAGGTCTCTCTAATCGCACGCCATTCAACTCGATTCTCGGCAGCACTCATCCAGCCTCCTACCTTACATTTGCCGATTCTCAGTGTCCACTCAAGAACACGTCTACCCCAACGATAATTTTTACGGCTAATATGGCCGACCCACTGCCAATTCAACTTGCATATCAGGTATTCTGTGACATCTTTGGTTCTCTGCCGGATCATATCAATTTGATCACCCGGATTCGATATCTCAGAGATTTCGTAATAGCCCGTTGTTCCATAGCTCGCACAGTTATTTCATTACTTTGAATGTAATAGTTGTTATTATTATTGTTACGCTTGGATTATCAAAAAATATGGAATAACTTTAATTGTAGGTAAATATCCTTTTTGGCTTTGTAATAGGTATTATGTTAAATCATTAATGGTGCATATTGTGTTAGTCTGTACGTAAGTAATTGTTGCACTTATAAACGTACTATTAAGTCAGTTATTTTATTTGAAATGTATCGTGTAAACAATTGTTGGTTAACCAATTACGAAGAAAAAAAAAAACTCCCTTATGTAACGACAATGACTTATCAGAAAGAAACCAGTTACATTCGTGCTATAAACATCGTTTTCCAGAGCATTCTACTCGGATCAGTTGGGTAATTACGAGAAGTTCATGACAGACCTCCTCGGCTTCGACCGTCTGCTGCCGATGAACACTGGTGTAGAGGGCGGAGAGAGCGCCTGCAAGATTGCCAGAAAGTGGGCCTATGACGTCAAGAAAATACCCGATGGACAAGCTAAGGTAAGCATTTTGATGTGTTGCTGTACTTATGAAGAGAGCAGTGATGGCCTAGCGGTAACGGCCCCCCACTAACGAGTTGTAGGTCGTGGGTTCGAACCCAGGAAGGTGGTTTACTTTGCGTAATTTATTTCATCACGGTTGCTCTCAAAACGGTGAAGGAAAACATCGTGGGGAAACCGGCATGTTCTCCAACCGAAAATTCAAAGACATGTGACATCTACCAAACCGCACTGTGCCCGCGGAGGTGGTGGATTACGGCCCATTCCCTCTTACAGAGAGGATGCCTGTGTCCCAGTAGTGGAAACAATATAAGCTGATTATGCTGTACTTATGAAATATGAAAATGAACTTTTGAACTCAAGTGTAAAAATGTATTTAAAGGGTATTTTAATGTTATCTTAAATTGACTTTCGTTGTTGACACAGGTCAGTACATTACACAGGTTAGGACATAGGTCAGTACATTTCTAAACCTGAAAACTTTACGAAGGTAAAATGGTACTTATGTGGAATTAAGCAAATATTTTATCTAACCACTTAAAAATACGTCAATTTACGTCAGGTGCTGACTAATTTGACAGGACTAAACTAATATTTTGTCCTTTTCTTAATGAAATAGAAAGAAAAAGCTGCACTGAACTTAAATTTAGTTTAGTTTATGAACAAGAGAATCGGCGCCATTATATCGCTTATCGAGTGGTTATTTTTATCGTGGGTTATCATTCTGCCTGGAGACTAGAAGAATCCGGTGCTTTGGGGATTGAGACATGAGAGTTGATAACGTTTACATGGGTTAGTAGGGCTCATTGATTTTATTTTGTGTTCCGAGGGTAGGTACAGACGCCAGCACATCAAACTACCGGAAACTGTCAAATTTTCCCAATCAACTTTTAATCATTAACACTATTAACAATGATAAAGTTGAAAATCTATTAAAGAAGTTTGACATATTGTAGCTTGATGTGCTGGCGTCTGTATCTTAATGGCCATCCTTAGGGTAGGGGGTTTTATTTTTAAAACAAATTAAATCCTGCCTTCTAAAAGTTTATATTAAATACACAAAGAAAACTCCAACTAAAAAATAAAATTGGTCATCATCATCATAATTTTTTCTCTCGGAACCTACGTCAATATTTTTGTCTTTCCTCTAGATAATTTTCGCCGAGGGTAACTTCTGGGGCCGAACACTGTCTGCAGTATCAGCGTCGTCAGACCCCACATGTTACAAGGGCTTCGGGCCCTACATGGCTGGCTTCCACTTGATTCCTTACAACGATACTGAAGCTCTTGAGGTACGTACATACCTACAACATATTTTGATACTTACAAAGGGGTTCTGCATGTCATTTTAAAATCTTGCATAATCTTTTATGCAAGGCTTTAAGATGGCATGCAGAACATGCATGACGTGATGATTCCATTTTCAATTCGCAGAAGGCAATCCAAGACCCGAACGTGGCTGCGTTTATGGTAGAGCCCATCCAAGGAGAGGCAGGAACAGTGATCCCAGACGACGGATACTTGAGGAAAGTGAGGGAACTGTGCACCAAGTACAACGTCCTATGGATCGCTGATGAGGTGCAGACCGGTTTGGGTATGTTTGTGCATTTAAAAAGGTCACGATAAAAGGTTATCGGGCTCAGTGTGTCTACAATAGATAGATGAATGTGTTAACTGCGTTTAACTTTAGATATGGAGGATATAAATAAAACTTTTCCATTGTGATAGTCCGATTATAGACCAGCTAAATTATATATTATATTGTTGTTTTTATATCTTCATTTCGCGTCATTAGTTTTTATCAGTGTTTTCAAATGGCATTTGGCTTACGCAAAACACTACCCTACATTACATTGACCTTATTAAAGCACTGAATGTTTGCAATAATACTGTGTAAGACGTAACTCATCTACGATAATTATTATTGTACTGACTGTAGATATCTCTATTTGTCATTGGTCAATTTGTTGTCATAGATAACGAAAGTATATACTCTCGTCACGTAAGTTAAGCGTAAAGCTCGCTTATTTTTTTGGAACGATTTGTCTTCGGTAGGAGTTGACTGGTACAAATCGTCACGTAAGGAAAAAGCGTTATGCCCCTCTAGCGACTTTCTTTCTCTCTCTGTCTCTTTCTATTATGTGTTTGTGCGTGCGAGTATCGCGTAAGAATTTTTGTTCTCGACCGCGTACGCTTTTTTTTTTACATTTTCTTCGTTTTATTTTAAGACTTATGGGACTGTTCCTATGGACCACCAAATCTCCCTGCATAGATAAAGCGCTACAAGTTTATTTTCGCGCGTGGCCAAATTCGGAACTAATGCCGCAATATTTTTTTTTAAATACATTTCAGTGACATTTCTAATAATTGCACAAATGTTTTTCAACAACGCTTTTTACAGCAACGTCAAAAGTTCCTTCTAGCAGTGTACTTTTATGATTATCTTGATTGTCACGATTTTTGTTGTAGGACGTACCGGCAAGCTGTTAGCAGTAGACCACGAGGGCGTGAAGCCCGACATCCTCATTCTGGGCAAGGCACTGAGTGGAGGAGTGCTGCCAGTTTCCGCTGTTTTGGCTAACAACAATGTTATGGATGTAAGTTTCTTAATGAACACACACGTATATTCATTGATTAACGTATATGCATAATAAACTAATTTCATGTAGGCGTCTATACAGCGTGTAACGGAAGGGGGGTATCAACCCTGAAGGAGGTGAATGTGCTCATGAAACTCAACAACTTTCCCCAAAGAACATAGGTCGAAATATGAAAAAAAAATTTGGCCCTCCCATAGTAAATCAATCAGCTGGTACTTAGTCAGTTTTGTAAGGGAGGGCCAAATTTTTTTTTCATATTTCGACCTATGTTCTTTGGGGAAAGTTGTTGAGTTTCATGAGCACATTCACCTCCTTCAGGGTTGATACCCCCCTTCCGTTACACGCTGTATTGCATGACTTGTTGAGTTTGAGTTTATGACGTTTCCGGGTCAACAATAGGGTTGTCCCCGGTTTGTTTCGCAAAACTAAAGGTTTACGCTCGTACCTGTATTTATCCTAACTAACGTAACATAACGTAATATTATAGTATATGCGAAAGTAAGTTTGTTTGTTACCTTTTCACGCCTAAACCACTGAACCGATCGTCCTGAAATTTTGCATATACGTTATCAGGTGTACAGAAACGGAGATAACCACCTTTCATCCCGAAAAAAGTGCTGTTCCCGAGGAAAACCACAATAACGTTATTATAATAATAGATGGCGCCACGTGACTTTCGAATCATGATTGAATTATATTAGAAACTTTAGAGTGTCGATAGCAGGTCTATCGACACTAAAGTTTCATCCTCCTAACTATAATATTATAGACAAGGGCAAACATTGCAGGTAGCAGGGATGCATTTGGAAAAGCCATATTTTCCCATGGCCAGCTATATGTAGCATGTTCGCGTGTGTTCAATGCCCAGAATTTGTACTTATTAGCGCCAAATAGAACACATACAACATTGTGTATAGGAGCGTCCTAGAATAATGCTCCGTTCTGAGCCCAGGAGTGCAACGGCCAAACAAGAAGCAGAATACAACCCGAATTGATCGTCAAATTCTAAATTAAGGCGAGCGAAGCCGCGGGCAAAAGCTATTATTATAATATACTCGACAGAAATAAAAATTGTGATAATAAATCACCAGAAGAACAATCAGTTACCCACAGAAACTTTATAGTTCATTTGTTTCATTCTGCATTAGGGTGACTTTCGAATTTTATTGCAGACCTTACTGACTCGACAAAAAATCTGATGGAATAGCTATCCGGTGCTAAACGTTAGCTTTTAACAATTCACGTTTGTTTGTTTTAGGTGATCAAGCCTGGTACTCATGGATCTACATATGGCGGCAATCCTTTGGCTTGCGCAGTCGCCACTGAAGCTATCAAGGTATAAAAACGTTCATCTCTTTCTTTACTCGGTCAATATTCCGTTCTGTGTCAGTCTGCGATGGTAGAAGAGATGATTTGACCTTCTTTTTTCTGTCACCAGGTGCTATTAGAGGAGAAATTATGTGAAAACGCGGAGAGACTTGGCAAAATACTGGTTGAAGAGCTGAACAAAATCCCCAAGAATAAGCTGACCACTGTGCGCGGCAGGGGTCTAATGTGTGCCATCGTTGTTCATGACAGTAAGTATATTTAGTTAGAGCAGCCAATACATCTGAGAACTTCTAATCAGCTTCTGCATTCTGGATAGCGCAACATTGTTTGACAATCCCTTAAAAATCTATTACTCAGATCTCAAATAGTCACTGCATTAACCAAAAATATGTTATTCCGTTGAATGCATAAATTGTAGAATCTAATCAAAGTTCCTGCGTCTTAATAATTAAGTATTTGCTTTGCAGGTATCTCAGCATACGATGTGTGCTTGCGGCTGCGTGACGCTGGTCTCCTCACCAAGACCACACACGGCCAGTGCATCCGCCTGGCACCCCCACTCGTCATCAACGAACAACAAATCCGCGACGGAGCCAACATCATCCGCAAAGTACTCGAAAGCTACGACAAATAAACTACCCGCAAAATAACCCCGTCGAAACAATATGGACAGCACGAAAACGCTGTGTTTACCACTTCTTTAGAATACGAAACTAATTTATTTTGTCATCTTTCACAAAATTGAGGAGAATATTTTTCATGAGAAAATCATTGAATTTAAAACATATTAAAATTATATTATACGATAGATTCGAGATTATTTAAAAATAAAAAAAAGAACTCACATTTTTGTGCGGTAGGTATATATTTTTATATTAACATTTAAAAACCATCTCACAACACACTAATAATCACAGTTAGTTGAGGTAAATACTGTACTTTAAGTAACTTTTATAAACATGTACGAGCCGAATAAAGGTAAAATATCACAACGCATATAGCTCTTTTGTTCCGCTGGCACTTAGCATTACAATATAATATAATTAAAGCAAATATTTTACGTATATGTATGTACAAGGTGGGGCTAAAGAAATCACCCGATGTTGTTTTACTGTAATTTTTTTAGCAATGAAAAATGTTAGTTCTACTTGTGGAATATGTTTATTTAATGAATTAGAATTATTTTCATCAAGTCGAGAAAATAATATCGGTTGTGGCCGTTCTCGCATTCCTGTCGGATAGTCCCTTTAAGGTGGAACTAGTCGCGAGGTCGAACTCACTGGTGGGCATGGCCAAAAAGCACTCTGTCTCACCTGGCATCGTGTCCGACAGAGATAGTATCAGTGATGAGCAGTTACGACGCTGGCCTACACGCACAACTTCTGGTTACACACACAAACACCGTTCTGAACTGAATTGTGCGTAAAAAATTCGAAAAGTCCTTTGGAAAATCGAGTTTTATGAAAAAACCACTACGTAGTATATTAAACTCTTCGATAACTGAGCTTTGTCGTTACTGACTTTGTTTTGAAGACTTTACACTTCTTTTATTACTTATTTACACCCAAAGTTACGTTAAAAATAGCAAGAAAAACGAATCTTTGTTGGCTCACAACTGTTAATGGCTTTTTTTTTACTATTCTGTTTCCGTACAAACAAAATCACTACATAGTATAAAACAAAGTCGCTTCCGTCTGTCTGTCCCTATGTATGCTTAGATCTTTAAAACTGCGCAACGGATTTTGATGCGGTTTTTTTTAATAGATAGAGTGATTCAAGAGGAAGGTTTATATGTATAATACATGGAGAATATAGTAGAGAAACAGTGATAATTTTAGAGGTTTCTAATGTGATGTCGTAAATAAACACATTTTTTGCGCTTACATTACAAACGCTGGCTGAACCCTACGAGATAGATCAAAATAATGAACTACAGTATTATACAGCTTAAAAAGGTCTACAAAAAAGTCCGCGATGGCATATGTCTATCTCTTAGGGATAACCCACAATAACGATTTTTTATCCTATACTTTTTACGAGAAATAATGGCTCTAAAATTATCAGTGTTTCTCTACTATATTATGCATGTATTATACATATAAACCTTTCTTTTGAATCACTCCATCTATTAAAAAAAACCGCATCAAAATCCGTTGCGTAGGTTTAACGATCTAAGCATAGGTACATAGCGACAGACAGACAGCGGGAAGCGACTTTATTTTATGCTATGTAGTGATCAGTAGGTATTGCACCCGTGCGAAGCCGGGGAGGGTCGCTAGTGAATAATAAGACAAAACGATGTTTAACTTTGAATGCACAGTGTCAAAAAAAAATATCGACTACTGGCACCTTAAGGGCTTCAAGAGTCTGAGGCTTGTTTACATAAACCTGCGACTTCAAGTAACCCCACAAAAAACGTCTGGAGCGGTCAAATCGGGTGATCTGGCCCGGCCAATGCAAATAGCCAAAGCGAGAGACGCGGACAATTATTCCGTGTTCTTGAGGAGTATAGCGTTCCATGGCATATTGATGTGTATTTTGCATCTGTTTACTTCACAAATGTCAAAACACTCCAATAGGACATTCCAATAGGGTGATTACTTTTGCCCCACCTTGTATATGTTTAGGTATTATGAAAACTTGGACTGGCTAGTATTTCTTATTGTTATAGTACTGGCATTTATATTTTGTTTTTTTTTTTTTTTTTTTAATTTAGTTCGGCTTCTAAGACACCTACTTGTGCTCGCATTGTGTCAGTCAACTTTGACAGTAGAACAGTCTCATCCAAACTCATTTTTGGGCTTTCCAGCAAACCTGAAACGAAACAGCATATCATGTATGTGAGGGAGGGCAAAGTAACGAAAACATTGAAAGAACATTGTTCGCAATCATAAAATTGATTGGACAAAGAAAACAAAAAATAGGAAATTAGCATTTTTCAGTCGTGACGTGACGAAGTAAGGCAACAAAGAGTTACGTAAGTACTTATTTGCACATGTATTTGAGTTAATGACTACTTACAAACAAAACTAAGTCGTCGCAACGATCGTGCCTTTGTTTTAGGAAGGTAAACACGGACTTGTTATTTGAAATTAAATAAAAAGGTGATATTGTAAGACCAAATGTTTTGAAAATAAAGCAGTTTGTAAGAGTGCAGGTGTTTTAGTTTTCCTGAGTGCGATCTGCGACTACCGGTTGCAATAATATTTTTTTAGATTTTCCCCACATTTTGTTTATGCCAGGTGTTACCTTTATTGATGCAGTCCCAACATTCTTGTATCTCGTAACTGAGGCCCGCACTGTTGTGGAAATGGAACTTGTATTTTCCTTTGGGTAAACTCCATTCTGTGTTGTTTGCTGCCGATATTTGCAGTACAGTGGGACACCAAAAATAGTCCAACTGCAAATGAGAATAAATAGTACAAACAATTATTATGATTTGCATTAGACTGCTAATTGGTTTGGTGGAATATCGGTCTTGACATCTAAAAATGCACAGGTAATCACAATGGGGTGCAAAATAGCCTGCACGAGCGGCTCCAATATGTTTACCACAACATGAGCAAGAGCATGATCATCCGTAGTTCGTGCCGATACCAGTTACATAATTTAAAAGCTTGACAGTAAACTTATTTTGTTGTTAATCCGAGAAACTGTGATAAAATATCATAATTTACCACGCTTGTATTGGCGGAACGGGTAAGCCGAGATGCACTTACATTTCGCGAGCTTATTTCCAAAGTGGAAAAATGAATTGGGGATCTAACCCAGCTTATCGAGGCAGTTTGATAAAACCAGTAACAATTCAATCAGCTGAAACGTAAAGAAACAAAATTATGCTCACAGCAATAGATCCCTTAGTGCCGACGATTTCAGCTTTGTTGGTCATATTGGCCCTTGTGTGGGCGGACAGTGTGGCGGTCCGGCCGTCCTTGTACTTGAGCGCACACGAGATGGACTCGTCCACGCCGGCTTTGCTCAGATGGCCCGTGCATACTATGTCCGTCGGCGGTTCCTTGTATATGAACTGCACCAGTTGCAACATGTATATACCCAAGTCCAGCACCGCACCACCGCCCAGGTCTTTCATTCTGAAATCGACGACCGATATCAATAGCGAAATGATAAAGTTGAATTCAAGTAGTTACTAATTAAGTAGTTTATGGCAGTGGTCAATTTAAAAGTTAAATAATAAATATCGCGTTTGTACAGACGCCAGCACATCAAGCTACGCGAAACTGTCAAATTTTCCCAATCAACATTGAACCTAATGCTTTAGCGATAAAGTTGAAAATCTATTAAAGGAATTTGACAGATTGTAGTAGCTTGATGTGCTGGCGTCTGAAGAGAGGGTGATGATGGGTAAAGCGTTATTATATGTATAAGCAGTGAACGATAATAAATATCTTACAAGTTCCTCTCAATGTCGTTAATTTCGACCCCAAACTGTATGCTGATGTGATAGATGTCCCCAAGCCCGCCCGAAGATATGTGCTGATCCAAAGCGTCGTAAGCAGGGAAGAACCGCGACCACATCCCTTCTAGGAGGAACACTTTCTGTTCGCGAGCCAGGTCCACCAGCGATTTAGTTTGTTTGTAAGTCATGCCCATAGGCTTTTCGCATAGCACGTGTTTACCGTTCTCTAACATTAATTTAGTTATTTCGTAATGCTGCAAATTGAGAACACTCACGAATACAATGTCTGGAAACAAGAAAAATATTTCCGATAAATCTGGAGGCTTTGTCGACTGTATCAACATGTTGCATGGTCATACATATCATGTTAGTGACAGACGTACCGCCGTCCCTTGCCTTGAAGTACAACCTCGTATTAAAATATTAAACGACTCGAGAATTTCTACTATTATGCGTATTCTAAGTTTGGAGGCAATCGCTGCAATGTCGAACGGAAATGAGATGCAAGGGCGTTGGTGCACTGCACCGGTTTCGACTTCTAGAAAATACCGCTCAGCGGACAATCCCACGACAGCTACGTTTGAGACATTAACTTTACAGTTTACGTAAGGCTGTTTATTTAAACTTGAAGAAATAGCATGAAACAATGACACGGATAACAAGTAACACATGAAGGATAATGATAAGGGAGTTGTTTTCGTAGTTAACTGTCAGTTAGTTATTTTTCAGTTGTTGTTTCATTTAGCTATGTTACTTTTTTGCAGTTGAATGCAAAGTTTTATGAAAAGTTTGTATTTTTATAAAACATCTAGATACCTGTAAGTTACCTTTATTGCAACTTATCTGTCTAAACGCGTGTCATGAACTAGTAGTATTACTACAAAAGGCAACGCGCTTGATTTCAGAACGAGCAGAAGTGGTAAGAGAGTTAAAAACGATCTTATGACGAAGAAGCGAGTCTAATTCGCTAAGCTCATGGATATTTACATTTTGGAAGCGAATATTTAAGCTGATAATAGATTACTTTTCGCTTGAACTGCCTGTAACTACATGAACAGAATTGTTAATTAGGTAAACGTCCAAATATCTAGTCATTATTGAAATCACGACAAGCGAGTAATTCCTGATTTTTTGTTGCGTTGCCAAGGGTAATAAAATAATGGAATATTCATTCGTCACTTTTCTGTGACTATAACTAGGTATCGGTCTTTTTTTCGAGACGAGTTTCGATATGGACGACTAAGTGATTTCGTATGAGGTTCAGCAGCAGTATCATACTACGATCAATAATAATAATAATAATAATTTATTGGCATAAAAATGTGTAAAAACAAAGTGAAGCTCTGACTCCTGCGCTAGGTAACAATACCTGTGTTACAGGAGCCAGTGTCTTCTCCCAATCAGTAGGTTCTGGGTTTTATGCAAATGATCAATGATATCGCAATATCCGCAGAGTATCGCGGATTGCCGCAATGATACAGACGTTCATGAATTGTAGGAAACTTTTAGGATGTTATTGACTAGATTCTCGTGGAAATGTGTGTACGGTGTAGGTACCTAACGACATTTGCAAAAATGATAAGAATTTTCATGTCAGGCATTAAGCAAATCAGGCAGGTTAGTAGATAGGCAGTAGGCAAGTTTTTCTCCATCATAATGTTAGGGAAGTGTCTCAAGTCATTCGAGTGTAATGATTTAGGTCGTTATCTTTTGTTTGTGTACTGATGCTTGTCTAAACAATGAGACGTTTTGTTACCTATAGAGTCATCACGCGCGAGTGGCTCGTAGCCTTCATAAGCAGTGTTGATTTTGTGGAGCGTGGCCAATCTGTGCACACGGTCGAGATCTTTGCCGGCCACGGCGACGACCTTGTGCTGGTCAGCCGGTAGCGTCCCAAGCGCCGTCAAGAAGTCGTGAGCTATCATACCCACACCCGCTACACCCCATTTTAGTTGCAAACCCATCTGGAAAAATACATAGATAAAATAGTTCGTAAACAACGTCGACAGGTACAGCGACTAGTGAGAGCAGCTATGCTCTGAATTGACGAAAATCAGCAACAGATTTTCCTAAGATAAGATTATCAGAGTTGAATCGTATTACGTCGTAGGCAAGCCATTATGATTAAACATTGTTTTGGGCGATTTAAAAAGGATTTTTTACGTAACTTTTTAATCCCTGAGATAGAAAACTAAATTAAAAAATGTGTAAGAAATTCAATAAATCTATTTTATAAACTACTGAAGTTACTTACCTAGCTGTTTGATGAGACCGTGGATCAAATAATAATAGAAATGCCTACGTTTTTTTCGTAATATGACCTGCAGTAGTTAATTAGCTCACGGTTTCCCACAATAACACCTTATATTTGCCTATTCCACGGTCATATCAAATACTTTTGTAATTCAATACTACTGAATGTCAATAAGAAATGTGAGACTGAAGAGACGTAACTAAAATATATTTTTATAAAGGTGTACAAACATAACATTGCATTAGGTATTCCTTATCTTTTAAGATAATCACATAAAAGGTACACAATGTAGCTATCGTGACTTCACTGGGAGTGTACTGTGATTTGTCCTCACATGGAATATATAACAACTTGCCTCTGCAGGCCTCTTAAATATGTGTTAATTGAACTCAGTGTATGTATGACAGAGTTTGTAGAGGTATGTATGTAGAATAATGTGTGTCTATTGGCCAACTAGGTTGATTGGTAGTTTGTCAGCGTTATATGAGCCAGGAGATCATAATAATGTTTATTTATGTTCATGAGCACACATTAACAAGTGCTCTAATAGATGCATGTTAGTCTCTCATCAGAAGATACTCACGTTTTTAAATAGGTTTAATGTTAAGAGTAAATCACAACACATAGTACATAATAATTATGAAAAACCACACAACCATAAAATTTTTGACAACCACAGAGTTCTGATTCTCTGACTGGTGTCTGTTATTTTTTAATTCCTGGGAAATGTTCCCAAGAATTAACGTTTTTACATATGAAAAAAGTGGGGTTTCCTTTGATCTTATGGAATATTCCAGGACTGTTACATGTCTTCTATTCCACTGGGCCTTGGTGAGCCTTAGTGATTTTTTTTGTTTTTTAAGCATGGGTTAAGGTGATCAATGCTTGTGCCTTCTCAGTATGAGAAGAGGCCTGTGCCTTGCAGTGGGACAGTTAATAGGTTGGTTATACAACGTGTAACGTTAAATGCGCAAAACCTGAAAATAGTTTGATCAGAATAACGAGCAGAATTAATTGAACTACTTTTTAATATAGGTCACATTTTTCAAAAAATCTTCATTAAAAACGTTGCCGTGTCTATTTATTAATAGGTCAAGCAAGCCAATGTCAGCGCGGCGCAGCGGCCCGGTGACGACTCCTCCCCCGATAAAGCGTCGTCGCAGACGCAAGAAACGATCAGAATGGCCAGTAAAACTAAAACAGCACATAAAACCTTTACAATTTTTTTAATGACTTATTTTTTCTCTGAAATAGGTCAATTGAATTAAAAATCAATTGGGGTGTCTGAGGTTTTGCGCATTTAACGTTACACGTTGTATATACAGGTTGTGGCGTAAATAGTGGTGCACCGTTAAGCATTCGATATACCAGAAAATTTAATATAACATATTACAATTTTAACCATTTTTATCAAAGGGTTCCGAAAAAACATTTTTTTTGTTTTTTCTACTTTATTTCTACCTTTTGTTACAAATTTGGTTGTAGGTTCAACAAAAACCATTATTTTTTCATTTTAATTTCTGTTAATTACTGTTGAATACGAGAGCTATCGTGAAAAATTATGACTTTGTATGTAAATTTAGAGCTTTTGAAGAAAAAGTTAGTTCTTCTCTATTTTAACATATCATGCAAATTCAAGAGCAATTTTTTGGAAAAAAAAATGTACCTACTACTAAAATGGTTAAAATTGTAATATGTTATAGTAAATTATATAGTACCTATATCAAATCTTTAACGATAGACCACTATTTACACTACACCCTGTATATTTCATTTTTGATTTTATTGATTGGATATAATAATACATGATAGAGTATGGAAACAATTTACAACATGCATGGTTATGCAGAATATCTACATAATGTGGACTATGCACCATGTCAATAAATAGCTGTAGGTACAATTAATGTCAATCAAGTGGTTGGATAGCTACATGATTATTAATACTGATTGTATCAATTGGTACTTACATTTCTTTGATCAGGCATATTGAGAATACTGTAGCTACTTTATTTATAGTTTAACCTGTAAAAGTTGTTTTAGTTAATTAATAATATCAAGCAAACAGTCCAATTAAAAATAAATATAGTATCAATTAAATAGGTAGGTACATTAAGCTTAAATTAATAAGCAATGTAAGTAATCAAACTCAAATCAAGGATATTATTATTTTATATTAAATAATATCCTAGGTTTGAGTTTGTAAAGTAATAGAAAACAAACGTTTTAGGATTTATTTCAGTAAGTTTAAACTTTAAAATTAAATTTATTTCACATGAAAATGATGATGTTACTGGTTTTGTTAAAACTAAAAATTTACCCGCACAATGTCGATAAGAATAAATATTAAGAAAACAACTTACTAAAAACGAAATCAGCTGACTTGAGCGGATGAAAATATCGCCTCAGAATAGTTAAATCTCCGGTTTTATAGGCTAACTTCGTTATGTTATTCAATTATACTTTGATGTACAACATTTGCAACTCTTTTTAAGTTACATAATTGTCTCCTTATTATCTTATCAAAATTAAATGAATAGACGAAAAACGAGGAGGAGAAACACAGGGCACAAGCGTCCGAGGAATTACGAATGAACTAATGAATGAACTGTCTGTTTATTAAATGTCATGCGTGCATGATCTTCAAGATAATGAATGAAAAACAAAAACGATGAATGAATGTTGTTTTCCAATGTTGCCAGTAAAACGGGCGTCGGTGTCTGCCAGACCTAGTATTTTGGCCACCCCGTGACTATACGAGCTTGGACTATTTAACCTAATCGTAACCTAAAGCTTTGGTCTATTCTATTTCTCATAGCAAGCAAAGCCAATGTCAACAATTCTGTCAATGTCTATGCGAGAAAAATATTTATATTTTCAAACGTTATTTACCCAATGGAGTATGGACAATACTTACCATTTTTGGTTTAGTCTGCGAAGTGAAACTTATCCTGTTTACACATTGACGCTTACCACTACGGTTCCGCTGCAAAACACGATTCTTTTTCATACATTTGAATTAGTTAGATATGTTTGCAATATTTTCACTTACCGCAGCGTCAGTGTGTAAACAGTGTTACGACTGGACCGGTATCGGCGTTATCAGTCACTCTCACTTCACTCGGTCAGGTGTCACAAATGTCACTTTTACAATGTCATCATTTGTCAATGTTGTCAAACATGTAATCGAAATTGCACGTATTGTTTGCTTTGTTTCTATTTATTATTTGCGACTAATTTGTTTATGTTTTTGAAATGTCATTAGTCTTGAGAAGAACGTATTTAAAAGCCAAGAATAATATCTTATCTTCCAGTAATGGGCACATTTCGTTATCCGGTCCTTTAATAATTGCGCCTCGAACGTTCAGTGACGACAAATCTGGCAATAATCCACAATTTAGCAGTAGTACAATATTAATAGAAAATGGATTTAATGTTCAAGAACTTCCAGTAGCTATAAAGAAGTTGAAGGATCTCTCTGACATCGAAATGAAGCCAAACGAAGAACAAGCATCAAGTGTGCACGACTCTCTTAACTATCAGCTGATCCAAGAAGAGTTTAAACAATGCATGGATCTGAGGGAAGTATTCTTCTTACTCTCAAAGTGTACCAAAATAACTCCAAACATTGCGTTAGGTGCAATTGAACGAATTTATGACATCGAAAAAAATCCAGACTCTTTAAATTTAGATTCCAGAAGAATGCACATCAATTTAGCCAAGGGTGCCATTTTGGATAAGCTTCTGAGGGTGGTCATGAAAACTGAAGACACACGCACAATATTGGATATATTGAACACAGTTTCATCATTTATGCAACCCCACAAATACAAGTTTCATGATGAGCTTCTTCTGAGAGTTATTGACAACAAGTTATGCATTGAACAACTATGTGAGTTTATAACTTTTTTAATAAAAAATAAAAATGATGAGAAATATTCTGAGACCATTGACAAACTGTGGATTGGGTTTGTGGCTAAAGAAGATGATATCAATGAAACTAACATTGTACAGGTGTTTGGTATCCTGCATGGGTTGAAAGTCAGCAAAAGAATCATTTTGGCACTACTGGAACAAAAGTTATGTGATTTATGGTTTAAAATTAAAGCACCTGTAATGCAAGACATATTGAGCTCTTTTGTGCTGGAAAAATATTTATCAACGCAATCATTTGGTGTTGTTGGGAGCTGGCTTAGTGCCAATATACATGCTTTAGATGAAGACTCATTGTTAGATGTAATTTCTAAGATAACTAGGCTTAAATATACTGATGACCAAATTGAGAAGGCTCTGGAAAAATATATGAAATTGAAAGGTTCAAAAATAGAGAACTATGTTCTTATTGTAGGAATTTTAAACTTTTGCATGCAATTTCAAATTTACAATGAGCAGATATTGAATTCATGCAGCGAATACTTTCTGAGTAACTGGCATATAGTGCCTCCCAGTTTTCTTAAATCTTTCATTTATCCCTATGGATATCTGCATTTTGATCCTGTACACAGTGCAGAATTTTGGATGCTTATAGATAGAATATTAAATGAAAAGTTTGATAAAATAAGTAGTAGCGATCTCAGCTCAATATTATTGTCATTAATTTATATAGGAAAATATCCTTCCACTTTAGTCTGCAGAATGCTAAGTCCAGAGTACCTGACAAAAGTGAGAAACCCTGAATTGTTGAAGAAGTTTTATTTAATTGATACTGCAATGACATTAGAATATGAGAAGTACTCAGGTCCTCTTCTACCAAAGGACCAGTGGTCAAAACCCCTCTCTCAAGACTTTCGAGTTAAAAACATATTAGAAAGAATTATGGAGACCTTGGTGGATGTAGCAGGAGGTCAGGACAAGTTGTCGATGGCAGTGTCTATACCATACCTACCATCTGATGAAACATACCTGTTGGATGTTATGTTACACTCGGCTGGTCTGGGGAGCAAAACATTCAACTGGAAATCAAAAACGGTTCGGAATGAAAATATTGCCATCTTAATTCATCTGCCTGATCATTATTGTTCTGATAATGATCATTTGATTGGTCCTCAAGTGATGAAAAAAACACATCTCAAAATTTTAGGAATGAAGGTTGTCAGCCTGAAATATTCTTTACTTAGTCAATTTTATACATCATACAATAAAAGTGGATTGAAAAAGTACCTGATTGAAAGTATTAATAATGCAGAACAGTGTTTATAGATAAATTAGTCATTAACATATTTATGTAGGAAGGTATAGTGTAGCAATAATCTTTTCAGAGTTCATTTTGTATGTTTATACAATTCTTATACATACTTTTGGAAAATAGGGTTAAACCAATTATTTTTCTAGACTTGTAGTCATAAGGGGCCATCATTTTGATATTAGAATCTGTAAAGATACATACCATACCATCAATATATTATTATAGATAAGTACCTGTTTTAAAAACGAAAAAACTGAAAAAACTGTTTGTAACTTAGATTTATTATCTTCTTTATTTCAATAAATAAATATAAATTATGTATATATTTTAAATATTAGAGTTTAAAAAATATAAAAACATTTAAAAATATAAAAAATAGTAGCCCACAGGTATCGGGAACAGAGTCCAAGCCACCGGCGGTCAGGGCTCCAGAGAGAGAAACCTCCTGACAATGCGAGCTGTGTCCAGAAGTATCGCTTTCTGAATCAAGCCCTTGATCCAGCTGCCCAAGGAGAGCTTCCTCAGGTGTTGGTCGACGCTCTTGGCTATTAACCCATGGGCTGTCACGACTATCGGCACAATAATTGCTGAGTGCACATGCCACATGTCGACAAACTCGCGAGCCAAGTCAAGATATTTCATTTGTTTATCTTTCTCGGCTTTCACGAGGTGCTCATCATGCGGGACGGTTATGTCAACAATCACTGCGCGCCATTCTGATCGATCCATCACCACTATATCAGGCTTATTGGCAACAATAGTCCTGTCAGTGAAGATGGATCGATCCCAGTACAATGTGATATTTCCATTTTCGAGAACTGGGTCGGGTACATACCTGTAGTATGTACCCGACCCAGTACTCCGATTCCACAAGGCTGTATTTCAGAACAAGTTGCTGGTGGATTATCCTAGCTACAAGGTTGTCTATGCGAGTACTCTCAGTTAGCTAGACGAAAACACCCGGAGATAATATGCCTGATTGATTCTGCCGGCCGATGGCATGTCCGACAGATGTCAACCGTGCCGTCTTTAACAATAAATCTCCGGTAATTGTACGTCCATAACTGCACAGACAAAACCTTCGGATTCTTCACAGAGGTCACCGAAATGCAGCCAGGAAAACGGAAAAAGCGCCCGTAAAGCTCCTTACTCTGCCATACCTCCATGCAATCATTAATCTCAAGTACTACTAGCTTGCGCCAGTTCTCTTTAGCCAAGGAGAGTGGGGTGAGGCCCTTGTCCACCGCGACTACTGCCATACCTCCATGCGATCGTTAATGTCAAGCACTACTGGCTTGCGCCAGTTCTCTTTAGCCAAGGAGAGCGGGTGAGGCCCTTGTCCACCGTGACTACATCTCGATGCATCCGCACGTCGGTTTCTTCGAAAGATTCCCTGAGACTGCATGTCTCGCGATTGTGGAGGCTCTTAGCGTTTAAAAAGCCTCGACCTCCACACTTTCGCGGGATATACACATACAGCCTCATTACCGATGACCTTAGGTGAAGCATTCGATTTGCTAACTAGATAATTATTATAATATTTATTGGAGCAATTGTAGTGATAAAATGTTTTTGTAACCTCAGTTGCGACCTCTGTAAATGTCGAGCAATAATAATAAATACAATATTTTCATAAAACAAGCATTTTGATTTCCTCGAGTCAGTCCTACATACAACCCTGCTTTTATTACAAACTTGTTAGTCTATTTCATAATTTGAACAATGGAGCGCTGCATTTTAGGCGTTAAACGAACTGACAGAGTACGAAACACCAAAGCAGCGCTCCAAAACGGGGACGCTAGACGTAGGCAAAAAGGCTGCTAAGCTGAAATGGATTGGGCGGGTCACGTCCGCCGCATGCACAGTGATCGCTGGGCAAGAGTCTCCACACGGTGGGTGTCTGATGATGGTTGGCGCCGGCGAGGCCGGCCCAGGCAGGCGTCCACACGACCACAAGGGTTGGTAGCTCTAGAAAAGGATTTGGGGGTGGTCTGCTCAGAGCGTTCCGTAAAAATTTGTAGGTATGTAACTACTTTATGGTTTTACGATTATTTCCTTTCCTTGTGCTACATTGCTTCTTGCCAAATTTCATGATTCTAGGTCAACGGGAAGTTCCCTACAGGTTTTGATTCCCTTTGCGAGTGTCAAAATATGGGGCATTAACGGAACATAAACGCCCGTATCTTTTGACTGCGTTGGCTTACAATTAGAAGTTTGATTTTTTCACTGCTTCAAGCGATTGCAGCCCTGAGAATTTAATATTAATTTCAATTTGAAAACTCCACGCTTTCCTGAGAAAAAAGGTCTTGTCCGACGGACAGACGGACAACGAAGTGATCTTATAAGGGTTCCGTTTTTCCTTTTGAGGTACCTACGGAACCCTAAAAATGGTACGGTCTGCGACAAAAATCGATTAAAAGTGCTACTTTTACACAGAAGTTGACGTAATACATATTATTCGATACACTGTCAGCATTTCATATAGAATAGCTATCTATCTGTCTATCTATTTAGCCCGTAATATCCCACTCCTGGGCAAAGGCCTCCCTTTCACTTTTCCGCACACGTCTGTCCATTGCCATTGCGGGCCAGTCCTTTCGATAGAAGTCAAGTTCGTCCATAGCAATAACTTAAGAGTTAATATTCTTTTAATTTAAATTCTGTTCCGATTTTAATCAAACTAAGATTACAAAAATACAATAAGATTAAAAAAAAACTTTAGTATTAATTATTGCTATTGTTTATTTAAATTTAGTTTTCAATATAGGTAGTATGAGGAAGTTAACCGTAGCCAAAGAAAGCTGCAAATCTATTCAATAACGTAAATTATTGCGCGCAGACGGTCTTGCCTCGTAGACGGTCTTCTCAAAGTTGACATTAATGGAATTTTGTCGTTGAATGTATCTATTTGAAGTAGTTAGCAATGTTCATAGATAATGTTCAAAGGACAAAGCGGCATGATGGTGACATACCTAGTAGGTACTTTATTATTGAATGATGATTAAACTTATCACTTGACTATTATCCGTTACGTTTCTTGCTTCTTATCTCTTTATTTCTACAAAAGTAGAAATATTTAAACCAATGTCGGTCTCAGTTAGCCGACGTTATCGTGACGTGTCATGTGACATCCACATGTCTTCGAGTTTTTCGTTCTAGGACATGCCGGGATTCCTCACGATGTTTTGTTTCACCGTTTATTTATTTATTTAATTATACAACGTGTAACGTTAAATGCGCAAAACCTCAGACACCCCAACTGATTTTTAATTCAATTGACCTATTTCAGAGAGAAAATAAGTCATTAAAAAATTGTAAAGGTTTTATGTGCTGTTTTAGTTTTACTGGCCATTCTGATCGTTTCTTGGGTCTGCGACGACGCTTTACCGAGGGAGGAGTCGTCACCGGGCCGCTGCGCCGCGCTGACATTGGCTTGCTTGACTTATTAATAAATAGACACGGCAGCGTTTTTAATGAAAATATTTTGAAAAATGCAACCTATATTAAAAAGTGGTTCAATTAATTCTGTGCCTCCTGTGATAAGTGATACAAGTCAAAAAACGTCATTTTACAGGACAGCAAAAACAAGATTAAAAAAAATCTACTTCGTTAATTAAGTGGGCTAGGTAAAATATCAGTGCACTCTTTTGTAGAACAAAACATTTTCTTTCTCTATATAATTTAGATTTTTTGATAGATATTTAATTTTGGAAGTAATTCATGAAAAACCTGCGACTTGTAACTTTTACTTAGTTTTTATGTGCTAAAATTAAGTTATTAATGATACTTGTACAGTTATATTACGTTGCACCAAGCTTGCACCAATAAATTGTCTTAGTGTAAACTGATATACATCAAGTTAAAACGTCTAATAACTCATTAGAATAATGATTCTAGCAAAATGTGCTAAAACAAAAGATGAAGATATAACCCTTAAGATTTATTTTTTTTTACTTATCAGTCACCTCTTTACATATTTTAGTTGAACTGTCTCAATTTACTAAAATCCTAGTCTTTCAGAAGATATGTTAAATGATGTAAGTCAAGATGTACCCCTCAAAAAAAAAAGATAGTGATACGAGTATGTGTAAATTCAAGTCAAGTTGTATCACTTTTCACAAAAAAGAGCATACCTTACATTCAAATTTGTAGATACATGTCGATTTGTATCCTAGAGGCATATCGAAAGAATTAGTTTAAAGGGATATTACTCTAGTCACATCAAAATTCACGATAAATGAACTGAAAAATAAAATGTGAAGTTAAATACAATAGCATTTAAATCACGAAGCACGAAAAATTGTGTGTTAAGTGACCGGTTTTGGGGTTACATCTTGACAAATATCGATTGTAACGAATTTTTTGCCAAAATCCCTATAGTTGTATCACTTTGCACAAAATTATCTCCGAAACTATAGCAGATAGAAGAACGTGAGTTAGACCAAAAAAGACGTATTTTTTTTTTGATAATCCTCATGTGAAAATCACAAAAAGGGTACAACTCGAGTTATATCACTTATCACAGGAGGCACAGAATTCTGCTCGTTATTCTGATCAAACTGTTTTCAGGTTTTGCGCATTTAACGTTACACGTTGTATATGCTTTATTGTACACTAGAAAATACATAACAAAAAAAAAACAACACACACAATGGGCAACAAAACATCCAATGGGCGGCCTTATCGCTTTTCTGCGATCTCTTCCAGGCAACCTTGGAATGAACAGTGATTGCGTGAATATAAAAAAAAATGCGGCTGTCATTGGTCCAAAATAAAAATTAGATATATGCCGTTTTTAGAGCAGTAGTGAAGAATTAGTGTACACAAAGTAAAGTGCCTGCAGTGGTCAGCAGTGCTCAGCAGTGGGCGAAGTCGGGCTGTGGAAAGTGCCTGCTTGGGTTTGAACCCACGACACACGTAAGTCGCGGCCATTACTACTGGGCCACCAGTGCTCTCCACAGGCACAATTATCGTTAATATTAATAAATATTACGTATTTGACATAGCCCCTGCATTTCTCGTGTACCTCTGGACCAGAGGTTCCCAAACTTTTTTTCTCATAGACCACTTTAAAAATTTTGCTGGTTCCGGTGGACCCCCTGCAGCTACATTTCTACCATATTTCCAAAACTCGACAAAAAATGTGAAGATTAGATCTAATGTAGACCCCCGTCGAGTCTCTCGTGGACTCCTGGGGGTCCACCTGGACCATTTTGGGAATCAATGCTCTAGACCTAGAATGTTTTTCGGTATGGATAGGTTTGGTTGATATAATGGGGCACAATGAAATCGCATATACTTAATTATATAAAAAAAATACATATCTGCAAATGCGTAGGATGCCAAAAAAGAAACTAGACATGCATTTTTATTAGTTTATTTCATTATACTCGTAACATCTTTTTCTTATAATTACTCACTGACTAACTCTCTAGAATTATTATTTGAATATTTTAATAATTTCTTAAACAACTTTTACACGTCGAAATATTTTTCTATGAAAAACTCGTTCCAGACCAAAATACATAATATTTATAAGTTAAATAGCATACCGCCCAGCGATCACTATCGATATACTTTCGTTATTGCTCAATATCTTGAGATGTACAATATCTTGTGTGTTGACGTAGGCTTTCTTTGTTCGCTTCATGTTTCCAAGACCAAGAATAGTTTTGTTTCAGTAATAGACAATCTAGTTACATTTCTGGCTGTTAGACATAGGCTTTATAAAATACAATTTTCAAAATATCTTCAAAGTAGAGACAGCCTTGTTAGTTACATTTTCATTATGTGGTTTGTAATTCGCAATAATATAGTCATAGACTACATATTATGAGGCAAACATTACGAGTCGTACTCAAGTCAGAAAAAGGGAATTAGACTTCAGGATTTTGAAGGGTTACGCGGATAAAGGTGCATCTACACATCAGTGAAATCACAGATAGAATATGGCATTGAACGTATATCCACGTTATCTCCCAATGTTATTCATAGCCAGAAATGACTACACTATAATTTTATAGCCATAATGGTGTATCACAGCAACTCTAGCTTGAATATTAAATTGTAAAGAATGTGTTTACGCTGACTCACAGCCTAAAATCTAGAATAGGTAATTTAATAGTTTTACATCAATAATTACTTGATACTTGTCAGGTACAATCGCCAAGCATTCATGCAACAGCGTATTCAGTAACACCCGTGCCTTTGAATACGTTGGCGACTGTACATTTAATATTTTTTAATGATTTAATTTTAATAAAGCTAAAATGTAACGACTGAAATTACGAACACGATTTTTAATCTATTCCGAGTAGGGTACTATGTCTGTGCATGTTGTTGAATTACAACTAAGTATGTTAGTAAACGTGACAATTCTAACACATAAAGTATCTCCGAAAGCTATTTTATTATTAATATTAGACACATTACTGACAGTTCACAGAGAGATGATTTTGTAGTAATTCTAAAATGTAAGTAGTATGACCTACGCTATAGGTTTGCCACCGTGTCATTTACGTACTGAAATAATGATGTTTGGCACATTTATGACGTATCGTGGGCATCAAACATTAACTAGTGTCCTACTTAATAATTTGAACTATCTACAATGTTATCAAGTAAGATTTAAGTAGGTGTGAAGCGGCTTGTTACCGGTGTGGACTCATACAAAGGACATCGGATGAGCACAGTCCCCGGATGTTCGGTCGTCGGCCGGCGCGCTCCACGACCGCGAAGCGCTGTTCAATGTTTATATCTATACCTATTATTATTTGGTATGGTTAATGAGTCGTTAAATATAATCGACAATTTTGTAAAACGAAATCCATTATAATACAGGCAATCATACGTTCTTACAGAACACAAACTATTAAGTTGATAAAAAGTTAATTTTCCAATTTCACAATTTCGACTTAGAGTAATAAATACCTACTAGGTATATTATAACTTTAATTTGAATAATTTAGATATATAATTCAATAAATTTTATTTAAATAAATTATCGTCCATTACCTATTAATAGGCATAAATAGCTTCATATGTAGATATATTTTTCTATGTGAAAGGAAGATATGTGATTACTATTTCGTTACGTCCGTGTAGTATCACTAGGTGATAGAGAAAACATTCACAAAATCATAACGAGCGATGTATAATCACGACATTGTTTTAAATTATGTCAAATGTTGAGTTATAGATTAATATAATTTAGAATGATTTATACTTAATCTTATTAAGTGATTTAATTGTGTTAGTATCGCTATGCTTCAATGTGGTAGACAGTGTGCCGCGGGCTAGGTGTCTGGTTGCAAAGCGACTGAGTGCTCAGTTACTGCTCACTGGTATCTCATAGACGGGAAGTCGACAGTCGATTCATAGAATAACTAACATCTACGTACTTAATTTATTATTATGGCATCTATAACCATGACAAAAAGGAATACCTTCGAATTATTTCCTACTTTGTTCGTAACGCAGAGGAGCGCGAACTTTAAATGACGTTACATGTATTTGTGAGTACGAGTTATGAAAAGATTAAACTATTTTTTTTTTTGAGGAAATCTTAAAAATATCAACTCTTGTACAAAATTCGAGTTGACGCTATCGTAAAATCTTAGAACATTATTTAGGTAATTGATAATTTTTAAAATAACAGTTACAGTTAAGTTCGTAATGAACATCAAAGAAATGCTGTCAATCTAATGATAACCTTTGTTTGAGAAAATACAGTTATCTTACTATGTCGTCTAGGAAGTGTTGTTAGCTACTTACTTAATGTTTATAACTGTAAAATGTTTCATCAATATCTTCTAACTGTATTTTTATGATTTTTCACAAACGAAGTTATTATTATAGAGTAGATGGTAGCTCACTTATGGACTAGGATATTTTACAACACCGATTCCTATTTGGCAGTTATCTAACACACTTTATATGAATAAGAAATAGTTCCTTAATTAGTGTGGTGTAACGGTAAATAAAAATTGACAAGTTTTCATCATGCGTACACACGAGCAAGGTGCACCTGAGTTCACTGTGGTTCACTGCTACAGATGTCTTTATTTCAAAATTAACTAATTAAATTACTAGTTTTAAAGCAATATCTACGAAAGCAAAAACATTTTCAAATATAATTTCTGTTTTATTGCTGGAAAGCTATTATATTTGTAAGTAGCGCAATTATTCTTTTCGTTCGACGTTTGCGAAAATATAGCTTTTGTGTTTTTACAGTCACGTGTTCTTTGTAAGATCGTGACGATTGTAGTAAAATACCGTTGTTGACAACTTGAAGTGTTTCCACAGTATTCACATTTAATGTTTTAATGACGCTCGTCATAAGGCAGTCCAATCGACGCTGAAAATAATAGCACGAGCGAGTCGAGGCAACTACAGTTATATAAAAAGAATTGAAGATTCTGCTGAAAGATGACTACTACTGAATAGTCCGGATATATTACCGCTACCACGTAAGTAAAACTAAAACAATAAAACTTTATATAAACGATCACAGTAAGAAATCATCTACCTACGCGAATGTGCGCAATAAGTTTTCAAGTTATTCTCTAAGTTAATTGCGACAGAGGATCGCGTTTAACTATTAAATCTTCTCGCTAATACTAGATACGAATAGTTAATAGTTACCTAGGTATCCCTCTCAGCGCGTTCTGTTTGTTGTTCAATCTACTCACCATAAAAACTCGAGGGTTCGTCTTATGAGTCATCTCAGTGACTTCTTGTATTTTTGGTGTAACGAATTGTGTATTTGTATTAGATATAACTAATATCAAAAGTGACTAGAAATGATGTTCAAAATAAAAAGTTGTTGAAATCCATCCGGTTAGCGTGAGTTCAATTTGTTAACAACTTCCTGCGTCAGTCCCACGGTAAGTTTTAAGTTGAGCAGATGTAAAAATCTTAGAACAGAATAATATTTACAAAATACAATTTTTATATAGTTAAAAATATTTATGGTTTTTAAGAAATGTATACTCTTATAAAGTATATCTACGTTGTGTTAACCACCTTAAAAAATAAAATGGTGTATAAAAATGATACAAATTAATATCTAAGTGCTAACGCCTTCACAGTCAAATAAAAACAATATGGCATGTCGGTAAACAAGAGACCACTCGGGTGCTTAAAGTAACGCTTAGCTAGTCTATGTAAGAACAAAACAACGAACTTAGAGCTAACGACCGACAGTTAAGGCTCCTCATTAGATACATACATACGTCATATCCATAAATATCTATACAACAGTGAATAAATTTCAAAACAACGTCACTCTAAACAGCAAATTCAACAAAACGTATCGTAGAATTAAGCTAACATTTACAAGTAAAACGAACGCCGAATACAATCATCGTAAGAAAATACATACAATATTTATGAACGAACCGGAACGCGACGGTCGTGTCGGCAGTCTTAGAGATGCGCGGGTTAAGTCTTTCGATCGACGAGACTCGAGCCCGACCGATCGGAACGTTCCAAACCATAGCACTAACAGTTAGGAGACGCGCGCCGCGCGCTCACGAGTAGATCGTGATCACCTCGCGCCCGCCGCCGCGCACCATCAGCACCTTCTCCAGCCCCTCTGTCAGCACCTCCAGGAACTCCATGTCTGCAACGCGACACGACACGTCAGCTTATACACGATTATACACATAACACACCAAACTAATGCAACTTTCGTAGCAATTGCTACGCTGGGCCAAGCGAAGCAAGTGCTACGCCGTTCTACACGTCGTAGCAAGTTGTGCTACGAATACGAATCAACCAAAGCCGTAATCCGTGCTACGCTAGAACTTTCGTAGCCAAACTACGCTCACCCTTCGCTTTGGAACACATACACAGCATTTGCTACAGTAGTCTTCTCGTAGCACATGCTACGTTTTACTCAGAGATCGATTCCAAAGATTGTGCTTCGCTGGAACTTTCGTAACAAAGCTTGGCTAACCCTTAATTATATGGAATACACGTAGCGTTTGCTACGATAGTCCGCTCTTAGCATAATAATATGCTACACTTTATTCTGTGACCAAAACCGTGGCTGTGCTACGCTGGAACATTTGGTAGCAAAGTTACGCCCTACTACATTTTGGAACACGTAGCATTTGCTACGGTACTCCCCATGTAACACATGCTACGCTTTATTTAGTAAGTATTGCTACGCTGAACCCGTAGCCAAGTTTATGAGTGTGTGACCGATATCGTTGGAGTGTTTTACCATAACACAGGATTATATGCCTTATTTGTATGAGTATAAAACTATAATAGAGATAAGTAGTATCTTAGTAACACACAAGATTTTTTTTGTGCGGCAAGTAAAAAGAAATATGCTCACAGTTGGATTCCCGGTCAATGTTGGTGTCGCGCGGCGGGCCGGGCAGGTTGAGGATGACGAGCTGCGCGTCGTGCGACCGCGACACGATCACTTCGTTCAGCTTCACCGCCGTGTGCATGCGTCGCACCGTGCCCTCGTCACTGACACACATCACATGGACATTAGATGTTTACTTTTATTATGGCAATATGTTCATTGATTTTTTTACAAAGAAGTTATCAGTTTCATTGAAACAAAAGGTTCTATTGAGAAATATGTACTCGTATGTGTTAAAAGAAGAAGAGAAATGTAACATTTGACGATCGAGAACATTATCTTGTTGCATGCTGTTACTACGTCGACCCCGTTTGTCTTTTTAAAAAAAAAAAACACAATAATTCTACTGGAACCACTTTAATTCACCACAATACAAAAACACTGGCACACAAGTTCTTAGGTACATAAATTTCGGCAATGTCCCTCTTAATTGCTCTCTTAATTTTGGCAACCAGTTTACGCGGCAGCGGGCAGAATCTAACTAACTCAATTAACCATATTATTTCTGTGCATTGGGTAAAAATGCAACATCAGTAATTTAGTAAAGGAAAAGTACACTACAAATAAGTAAAAGCTGACTTAGGCTTTATTGCCTTGTAATAAGGGTTATAACAATGCGGAGCGCTGCTATGCAACTTGGCTCGTAGTTGCTTCTCATGTAAAAAAATACGTTATGATTTTGAGAACTAGAGATCGAAGTGATTTTCGAATCAAAAGAAGTAGTAGGTACTCACGGCGTGATATCGGCGAGGTTGGGCTTGGGCTTGACGGCGTCTCCGTTGGCGCCTTGTTCCTTGTGCTTGCTGTCGTCGGGCGTGGGGCTGGCCTCCTCGCACTGCGACCGTTCATCGGGCGAGTCCCACATTGAATCGATTATGTGCAACAAACTACTTCGAAAGTCGTCCTATTCACCCCAATTTTGTAGAATTTCCATTTCCAAATTGAATTTTGAAACGCGTTTTGTTTTGTTTGTGTTGCACATGACGGATTCAAGGCGAATGAAACACGGGATGTCATATATTATTTTAATTGTTAAACGATAACTCACTACTGACATTCAAACATCAAACCTCTTATCTAATGTGGACAACGAAACAAACTAAAGTGAACAAATTAACGTGAATGAACTCATCGCAAACATATGACCACCGTGTGTAAATTCGCTAGGACTCGTTGGTGACAATGATGAGCGTGGGGTGTGAACGTGAGAAAATCAACAAAATTGTAAAAAAAATACGGAAAATGGTTTGCAGTGCACTGTTTTGTAATACCGATATGTATGACTACCACACTATTGCGCTGATTGATGTCGGCAGCCTAATCTTGCCAACGATTACGAATTTATTATGACATTTTCACCGCAGCGCGTCAGTCGGTCACACCGAGATAAGTAACAATATATAAATCAAAATACTCTAGAATTAACTAATTCTGTTTCATTTTAGAATGTCTTGGTTCTAAAATGAATCCTATTATAGAAGGTAACAAGTTTAGGCTGCAGGCAAAACTCGTCCTGAATCTGTCAGTGAGATTGTAAATCAAGACGAGTTTGAAGAAGTCGAAATGGCTGTACATGTCTATAAATTCTTTATAGACATTCATATGCGGGGTCTAATGAAAATGGTAATGGCAATTTTTTTATTGTAAAATTATAAACAGATCATGAATAGTGTGCTAGCTGAGAAAATAAGAAGCTTGTTAATGTTAATGTATCATAAGTATAGTCCATTTTATCAACAGCAATTATGTGGATAGTGTTGGGATTATAAAAACAAATAGTAGTGTTTTTATGTTCTAATTGGGGATTTTCCTACTTCAACATATTAATATATTATTTCTTTTAATTCAAAACTCTGATTGATATTAATTGAGATTGAGTTTGTCCTTTCATTTACGTGTTAATTTCGAAGAACATCTCTGCAGTGCTATTCTATAAAAATCTCACCGTGAGAACTTAGGTGAAGTGAGCGGGAATTGAGCTGTCATTAGGGATTAACACAATTGACACTGCTCACTTCAAGCTCACTTCACTTATGATTTCACGGTGAGATTTTTACAGAATCGACGGGCTGATTTTGTTTCGTATATTTCATTAGCACAAATATGGGGTATCAACTGTCATCTAAGTGCAGTAAACAGCTCGTATGTACAGGAGGTGTGTTCACCTTGTCGTCCTTGTCCTTGTCGTCGGTGTCGGCGAGCGGCGGCGAGGGCGCGTCGGCGGGCGCGTCGTCGCCGGGCTCCGCGAAGCGCACCTTGCTGGCGGTCTTCACGTCGGCGTGGTGGTGGTCCACGATGGCCTGCACCTGCGCGCGCACACACGTTAAGGGGCTGCTGGGTTATGTTCGTTAGCGTTGATGAGACGTCACAGTAGATGCTCTTTTCTTTTTAGGGTGCGGTTCCACAGAAGCGTAGCTGGGCGGAGCGGAGCGGTGACGTGTAGGAATCGTCCAATCACAGACGAGACGAGTGACGCGATGAGGATTTCAACCATTGTGATTAGTCGATTCCTGCACGTCTCTGCTCCACTTCGCCCAGCTGCGCTTCTGTGGAAGCGCACCCTTATGCAAGAATAAAGCCCCGTTCATACGATGCCAGTTTCTTGCCCGTGGCATACAATCAAATTAAAGCAACAAATGATTTGCATCATCTTGACACTGCTTAGACGGCGTATAAATCAGGTTTTAAGGTATTTTATTAGCTTCATCACTCTGCTGTGACGTATCAGCAATCATTTGATTTGAAGACTATGATCACTCGATACAATGAAGATTTAACTAATAGAGTATCTAGGTATCCGTGTGCTAGCTTATACTGGATGATTTTTTTTTACAGGGTGTTCTACTCATAAATATAAACAACTTTCACTATGGGACCAACTCTGAAATCACGAAAACAAAATCAGCTATTTAATAAAAAGTTTAATAGCTACTTAAATGTATGAAACAGCTGATTTTTTTTCGTAATTCAGTGTTGGTTCCATAGTAAAAGTTGTTCATATTCATGAGTAGAACACCCTGTAAAAATTTGGAGCCTGTAAAAAAAATCATGCCGTAGAAACGACGACGAGCGCAGGTAGCTACTAGCCGTAGATATACGGTGTGATTTTGTTTGGAAGGAATGGGAATATGGACATAGCTTTTTTAAATTTCAGTAGGTAAACAATCTAATTACTAATCTTTTGAACTCTGAAACCAACTCTGAATTTCATCTGACTTAAACATAAATTTATCAAAAGGTAGATATAATATATTTCTTAGACGGTTTCATGCCATTATTGAGGATTTAATAACTTTAAAGTGTTTAAGGACATTGTTAAAACACAAGTGTTAAAACATAGGCACGTCAGGTTAGAAGGATATTGGCGCCGATTTTGTTGTTCACAAACTATACTAAATTTAAGTTCAGTGCATCTTTTTCTTTCTATTTCATTACGAAAAGGACAGAAGATAAATATTAGTTTAGTCCTGTCAAATTAAGATCCTCCATAGACAAGTTTAGACATGATTAAAAAATTGGCTACTAAAAATACGCGTCAGGCGCTGACTAATTTGACAGGACTAAACTAATATTTATCTTCTATTCTCTTCTTAATTCATTATTTCAGTACCGATCACCTATAGTATTAAATTATGTTTAAGGAACTGCTCGGCCGAACACTTGTCTCTTAAAATACAGTTGATCCTAGTTTAAGAGGCAGGGTTATATAAATTATTGTACAGATTTTGCAACATTTGTTTTGTTTTATGTATATCTGGAGCTTTTGTTGGTGAATAAACAAATTTTATTTATTTATTTATTTAATGAAACAGAAAGAAAAAGATGCACTGAACTTAAATTTTGTTTAGTTTGCGAACAAGAGAATCGGCGCCATTGTTACGGTAAATATAAAATATGTGCAAAAAGTGATTATAAAAGAGCACAGGAGTTTAGTGAAGAGTGAGAAACAGTGAATAAATATAAAATGAAGACATGATCTAAAACATCAAAAGCAATATCTTAGTAGTAGTTAGCCAAATTCACTTATTAATGAATTGGTGTAATGTGATGATGACAGGAATGTATATTTTGATGAGGAAGTGAACTTGAAAGATCTTAGCCACAAAGAGGACAACATTTAATCTAATATACACCAAGAATTCATTAAAGCTAAAAAGAAAACTCATCTACACATTGCTTGGATAAAAATAACAGCAGAAATTAGTGTAGACTTCAAAATGCGGGAGATATTGTAACTCAACGAATAGCTAACAAAATGCTCTTAAAGAAAATAAGTGGACTCGAATCAGGGTTAAGGTATCCACTTTACCAAAGGCAACTTCTCCTCAGCGTTTTCACGATAATCCACGAAATTTTGCATCTGTATATAGCGACAGACAAACATGTTAGTTCTAGGTCAGAGTAGAGTTATTAATATATTATACAAAGCTTTGTACATACATTTGAACATTGAATTGTGAACATTTTAATATATTTCATTGTTATGAAAAGTGTATGTTGTGAACTCACCATGCCCATGGTTTCCTTCTTGTTCAGCCGTAGTTCGCGCAGCATCTGGTTGCGTTGTTCCATCATCAGGGTTCGCTCGTAAGTGTAGGCAGATATGTCGCTGTCCGTCTGAAATATTCATTTATAAATATGTCAGTATACCTATGTTGATTGATGAAAGTGGAGATTTATCGCGAAATCCATACGTATTTTTTAGTTGATTTTGTAACAAAAATTGAGATGTACCATGTTGATTAATTGGAACTGGCCATAAGAAAGGTTAAGAAAATGTAGATTTCCTTTACCTACCAGAAATTTTAACCATGATTTCCAAATTAAAAAAAACAGAAAGAAAAAAGAAACATTTCTATAGCACAGACTATAACACACACAGTACACCTGAGACATACATCAGATAAAAAACCCATAAAAATTAAATAAAAGGTGTAAAGTCCGATGTAAGAAATGGAAAGTGTGCCTCACGGCTGCGCCAAAAAGGCCCAGTTCAGCAAAAATGCCAGACAACTGGTGCCTGACACTGGTTTTCAACTGGACCTGATGTGTGAGGTGACGTATGTAAATCAGTTTTATACTGGAACCTGACGTGTGTACGAGTTTATTTATTTTACTTAAATAAGTAAAATATATTTTTGACAAATAAAAACAGTAATGAATTTTTATAAATAATAATAATAATAATCTTTATTGGAACAAAAATACATTTTACAATTTGATTGCGTACGTAAATAGCTGCATTAGTTAGAAACTGTGTCGCAGCTATTAACGCCCACCTCCAAGAAGGAGACGACAGAGTTCCAGATCCAAGAGGTAAGAAAAACAGTTGTTGTTAAAAAAAAAAAAAAATAACAAATATCAACACAAAAAAAAACCAGCAAACTATTTAAAACCATAAAAATTATTAAAAAAAAATAAAGTTAAATAGTAACAAAAAAAAGAAAAATAGTAAAAATGAAAAAATAGTTAAAATTTAAAATAAGTAAGTGCATAGTGTTGTGCATGTGGGAGTGTTGTGAGTGTTAGTAAATAGTGCGATATTGAGTAACATTGCAAAAATAAACAAAAAATACTGCTAAATACATAAATGAGATGAAGGTTATGTGAACAAAGAAATTCTTCGAAACGAGTGAGAACAAAAACCTGTTTTAAACGTTGACTTCAACTGACTTCAACGTTGCAACACAATTAAAAAAAAAATGCTTTAACTGAATAGGTATCTTTATAGCTGGAAGCTGCATCGAATTGGCAGTATAAATAAAGCAGTTCCAAAACTAACCATTTCCACAACTTCGACCTCGGCCTCAAGCCGCAGCTGGTAGAGGAACATCTTGAGGTCCTTCTTCATCTGGATGGAGTTGTCTTCCATCTGAGCGACGGTGAAGATGCGCATCTTGCAGTTCTTCCACGTGCGATGCTGCTTCAGCAGGAACGGTAGCAGCATCAGCATGCCGCCGTCGTGCACGATCCACCAGATGTCGATGTTGCCGGAGACCTGCGGAGTGGGGATTGACGGAATGAGACGGAGTATAAGAATGTTGTGACTATAATGCTTTTGCATAAACATATAGTGGGCTCGCGCATACACACACACATTCACACACTCACACGCACACATTCACACACTCACACGCAAATACATACACACAGACACACACACACTCAGAGAATAGCTACAGTTTATATTTTTATAGTTTTTTTCTTTTTATAATTTTTATTCTGTTCTAATTATTATTATTTTTGATGGAAATTGCTTTTGGTACTTAACATCTAAAGTTGCAACTAAAGGAAAGGTAAAATACAACGGGTGCTCGTGTTTTCAAGTCGATCTTCCAATAGTTTTACAAACCAACAGCTTTTATGACTTTACACAAGTTCATTTACGTAAATCATTGGACAATCGACTTTAAAACACGAGCATCGGGTATCACATAATAATTATAGTAGTTAGTATTACTGCTAGATTATAGAGATCACACAATGACATGGCAAAATAAAACTAGTCATGGGCATGGCTCATTTGGATAAAAGAGTAAGCTATTTATTAGTAGTGTAGAAATATTATAGGCTAATCATGATCATATTACCTTCTCAGTGGAGTCGGGGAAGAAGTTGATCCCCTTGGGCACGAGCATGGCCATGCGCGCGGCCGCCACGGCGCGCACCGTGTGCAGGAAGTGCTGCCAGCGCGGCCGCTCCGCCGCGCGCCAGCCGTACGGCCAGCCCACGATCACCGTGTTGGGCTTCAGGCCGCCCAGGCCGCACGTTTGCACCCTGCGAGTGCAAATACATATATCAGGTATTGATCACGACAGGAAATATTGCAATGATACTGGACTAAGAAAATATGCATTTCGCAGAAAGGTGTCGTCAGCTTTAAGCATCCGTTTCCAACTCAGTGTAAACTCTATATAACGACACTAAAGGGAGTGTACAGTACGCGTCAGAGAAAACGGACCCCGCCAAGACTTAAAGAATAATCGCTCAAGCGACGGCGGGTGCGTCACGTGACTGGCCCCGAGCAGCTCCCTCCCCGCCGCCCGCGCCGCACCCATCTCTACCCGAGCATCCACCGATCCGACTCAAATATTATTTGTATGTTTTTAATAACTAGGCATTGTGGTATTTTTTTCGGCTTCTGGCCGAACCGTATACCAAGAATAACTTACAAAAAGACACTACGCCGTATAGGATACGAACCCACATCACCAGGCGCCAGACGATCATTAAGACCGTGCCTTATACCAATAGGCTATTGGCTCAGTTAGTAATCTCAACGAAAATTCGAATAGCATTACTCCTTTTATCGAACAAGTTTGATAACGGTCTAATCTTCTAGACATTAAGGTTTAAATTTCAACTTCCACCACGTGAGATACACTTACCGTCCACAACCTTGTTTTACAAAATGCAATACGTAACTCTTCAATTAACTAAACGATAAGGTTGAAATTAGCATAGATTTCTTGTTGGGTTGAAAAGATTGTGCTTGATTCCGATTGTTGCACTACCGTCATTTTACTTCAGAAACTTAACTGCTGTATGAACTGTGAGTTAAGGTTGAATTTAGAATACTTCTTCGCCCTATTTACTAAACAGTGATTGAGGGTATAATTCTTTTTCAAATCGTTTCGTTTTCGTTCCGATCAGCTTGTGTGTAATGTTTTCGTCGTAAAATTATCCAATTTACGAACTTTTTGAACAGTTGATTCTATTAACCGATAGTATGGTGCGATTAACAACTTTTTGAAGGCTAAAATAATTGTTGTTCTCTGGGAACAGGAACAAAGCATAAAGAAAATTGCACGAGAAATGTGGGCTTAACGGTAAGATTTACGTTATACACATATATTTATTGTTACAACCATGTTGCATTATTACTTACAAGGTGGATTTTTTATGTATTTCTAATATTATTGTTTTCATTACAGAGAAAAATAGTTCGTAGATCAGATAGTTCAGATATCAAGCGACGGGTGATGTGAAATGCGATCTCACCCAACTGCTTACACTAATGAATCGGAGCGACACCTTGGGACACATAAAACCTGGGAACTAATTCGAAATAGTGCTGCAAGCTTCAATATGGTTTCGGGCATGAAAAGTCTTCAAGAAGTGATAGACAGTGACTGCCATCGTCTGCGTTATTAATAGACAATTTACTCGGCAGATTGATTGTGTAACTTATCTGATAAAATTGCATTGGAACGTTTGAGCAAGTGTTAATAATTCCCAATATTTGTGGGATCATTATCTCATAGTTAATCAAAAATAAACAACCTTTATTATTATGAATCCAGTTACTCTTGTTTACAAGTAGTCTTGTAATGTGTTAACGATGCACCATCTGACCTCACATACTTTTCTAATGCTGTGTTAAAAGGGTTATCAGAAATTGTGATAAAAGAGAAAGATGTATATTGCTATACTGTTATAGTTTAGCATGTTGGTTCTTCCTCTGTAATTCACAGGCACAAATGACAACATTTCATTTTTTAACCAGGCTTTTTTCCCCATAAGATCATACAGAGTATAAAAAAATAATGTTTTTACAAGTTTGAATAAATAAATATTGTAGTTATGTTACTAGAAATATCTATAAACGAACCGTTATCTAATGTTAAACGTTCTACACCTCACCCAGGGTATATATTTTGTATTTAGTTAATATTTTAAGTAAATAACCCTAATTTAACACAGATAGAAAACTGTATACTCGTAATAACTGTATATGTGGATTCCTAGAAATGTAATTAAAGAAATAAATGAATATTGTTTATGCAACATGCCTGGCTTTTCTTACAAACCTCATACTTCACATTTGTTTTCTTAAATATGGATGTTTTCTGAAATAAAGTTACTAAAATCACCTAATCAACTATTAAATAAACTAAAAACAGAAAAAAATAAATCTCATCCGCGGATTTGAACTCGTGACCATCGAATTGCTAAGCCGCAGTCCGAACCACTAGACCAACACGCCATTTACGTTACATTACGAAAAACTTAAACGTATGATATCATCATCAAAGGGGGGTCCGGTTTCTTTGAAGCTTGCTGTACATTTTATGGCGTTATAGAGAGTTGTCGTTAAATGGAAATAAGAAAAACCAGAATTATGAAAAGAAAATGTTTATTTCAAGCTACTAGTTATGTACATAAAAAAATAATCTTCCAATTTGTAAACAAAAGAACGAATTTCTTAGAAAGTTTGGTTTGCATGATGCCGACAGTCCAGTTTATTACGGGCTAGGATAGCAAAGCGACAAAAGAACGTACACAGCTGTGCAGTTGTCACTAATTTTGGCAACTTAAAAGGTACTTTTTATTACTTAATCATTGTCGTTATTGAGAGTGGGTGTAATGCTATATGGAGTGTATCATTGTATCGAAAACAAGCTAAACCAACCAAAGGCGAGTGATATCGACGCTTTAGGGAGTTTGTCGTTAAATAGAGTGACGTTACATGGAGTTTACACGTACTTGCAATAGAAAAATAAAGATGACAGCGCTCAGAGAATGTCATCATTGTCATCTATAGCCCAGCAAAAGGCTTTCCCTGTTTTTTTTTCCAAACAATATACCTGAGCACATACAAAATCAGAGGAAACTAGAAAATCAAAAAAATCAAAATCAAATGTCATTTATTGAAACTAGGCTGAGAATTAGCACTTTTTGAACGTCAAAGTTACATAAGACAGTCCCCCCAAAACGCCCGCCCTTAGTGGTTTAGCTAGAAAGAAGAACTGGCGCAACAAACTCCCCAGCAGCAGGAGAAGTTCCATAGACTGCACCAGTCCCTCTCAGACCAGCCTTAATTATTTGAGAATTGAAAGGATAACTTACAAATGGCTAAGTCCTTCAGCGATGTCAGGCGACACGAGCACGTCGACGAAGCCCTTGACCTTCTCCTCGTCCATGACGCGGCGCAGGTTGTGGCGCGCGGACGCGGCGTCGCCGGCGCGGCGCGGGAAGTCGCCGCCCAGCACCGACACGCACACCGTCAGGCCCTTGCCTGCGTGGGAATGTACGGATGTTGGACGAATATGTGGAGATAGTACATATTAAGAACGATTGTGACAGTGAGATGAAAGGCCTGGCCTATTTCAAGGATATTCAAGATCTAAATTCGAAACCAGCCGTGCGATTCTGTAACCATCTCACCGTGAAAGCTTGGGTGAAGTGAGCGTGGAGTGAGCTGTCATTCACTAGGGATTAACACTATTAAGTGCTCACTTCAATTATGATTTCACGGTGAGATTTTTACAGAATCGACCGGCTGAACAGAATTTATGAGAACCTATCAGCCAGATAAATTCGCAGAGATTTGTTCGGTAGTGGTGACGAAGTTATTAAAGACCTTAAGTGCAGTTTATTTTTTTTGTCCATCTTAAGATTATTGGATATTTATTAGTTAAATAATCGCATGATTATCTATGTTTGAAACCGAGTAGAATAGGTGGTGACATGATTAACAAAAAATTGGTTGTCTGTAAAGTCTGTTTACGCACTATAATTTTACGTGATAACGATGTAGTGGAAGAGAGATAGATGCGTCTCAAGCCGAAAGCTTAGGCTGATTGTGCCTCTCTATCGCTTGTTCCGCGCTCTCGCTTGCACGCTCGGCTCAGGCGGAACGTGACCATGAGTCATGCTTTTTCGTGCGTGCAGCCGGCGTTCATCGATTTATAAGACGTTATCACGTCAAAAAACTACAGCTGTAGCTTGGTTGTAGCCAAAACCTCAGTACTGAAAAATACTACTTTGAACTAGAATAGATATTTTTGTAGTCTAAAAAATCATGTTCACCATAGTACAAAAAATAATTCTCACCAGCTTTCAATTGGCTAGCAAAGGCGACCATCTTCCTGTACGTAGGCATCAGTTCATTGTTCAGCTTGGCCAGCACCAGCACTTGCGGGCGCCAGTTCTTGGTGTGCGGCGGGCCCTGCTCCAGGCGCAGCAGCGAGTAGCGCGCCGCCGACAGCGCCAGCCCGCGGAGACCGTCTCCCCATTCCTTCTCGGCTCTGGATAGCGCAACATCATTTGAGATTTTGTGTTTATTTTATTTATTTATTTATTAAAACTTTTTGCGCAAGTAAAAAAAGTACTGTACAAAGGCGGACTTAATGCCTGAGGCATTTTCTACCAGTCAACCTTAGGGTGTTGCAGAGACAAAATATGGTAGGTGCAACATACGGGATAGATAGCTAGGAAATGACTATACAATACAAGAATAAATAACAATACATAGATAGATACATATATACATACATATAAACAAAATGAACTGTCTGGAGAAAAATGTACCTAGACAGAGCCCTTAACTCTCTGCGCTGGCGAATAGGTAACCATTTTAAAAGAAGCCGGTGCTCGGATACATGGTCATACTTACGAAGATTGAAAACGAACCGAATGCAGTTATTGAGAAGACGGTCAAGTTTATTGAGGAGATCTGCATTCAGGTCAGAGTAACACACATCACCATAGTCAATTATGGGAAATATTAGGGACTGTATAAGTATTGCCTTTATGTGTTTTTTAGCACTGATACTCTTTTTCTACGTGTTGTCTTTCCTATATTTAGCGTTATGTTTGGCTGTAAGAAGTTCGCAATACTTTTTTCGATCTGTTTTTTAATGAGCTCCAAAATGAACTCGGTAGGTACAGTGTAAAACAAAAAATCTATGTTTTGTTTAAAATGTGTTTCGAATGGTCACATTCTAAATGAACTTACCCACGATATTCAATGTACTTGTAGATAAGGCCAGCCATACCCATTGCGAGAAGAGCATAGAACCATGACGTCATGAACATGATAGAGATACACAGCGTCAGCCCGGCTAAAGACAGAGACCTGGAACCAAGCAAGATATAACATGTTCACCTGTTTCTTCATAGACAAGAGACCGAAACCTTAAGTATGGAGGTCGGGTCCTTACCAGTGGTAGTACTTGAACCGAGGACGCCAGTTGGGAGTCTTGAGGAGCGTCTGCAGTGCGCAGGCGAGGTTGACGAAGCCGTAGCACATCAGGAAGAACATGGACAGTAGTGGCGCAAGGATATCAACGTTACCCAGCAGGATGCCGCACTGGCAGATCACCATAGTCAGAAGCAGGGCCCTGGTGTCAGAAATAACAATCATTGTTATATATCTACACTTAATAATATTATAAAGAAGAAATGTTTGTATTTTTGTATGTATGTTTGTAACGAATAAACTCAAAAACTACTAGACCGATTTCAAAAATGTTTTCAGCATTAGAATGTTACACTAATCCTTCAATAATATAAGCTATATTTATTATTAGAAAAAAAAAATAGGACTCTCCACTAAAACTTCAATAATATAACCCAAAGTGTAAAAAAAATTACCATAAAATGTCTCATCGCATGCGCTGCGGAAACTATTGATGATGGGACTCAAAAAATATTCTACCATATTAAAGAACATATCAACAGAAAACTTTGCAATACCTATGTCCATCTATTGTAGTTATGTCACTATAACTACTTTATTACATTTTATAAGTTGATAGAAGTGCCGACCAAAATCAGACCATCGTATCCATATCTTTTTATAAATCCTTATCCAAATTAATTATTTCGTATTAAAGACTGTTTCAATACCTGTAGATTAATTTTATTAAAATCGGTAATTTCATTAAAAAGATATTACGAGTTTAAACATGTCAATCTAAACAAAAGTGGCCGGTGTGGCCCCACACAGCGCAGCGGGTAATTTTTAAATAATTATGTTTGTTACTTCTTCACGTAAAAACTAATAAACCGATTGCGATGAAACTTGATGGGTACATTGCTGTTACTTAAAGCTCTTACTTTTTACTCCGATATTCCCACGGAATCGAAACTTACGCGGGTGAAACCGCGAGGTGTAGCTAGTGATATGTAAAATTGTTTTTTTTTAAGCGACAGATGGAGTTTACTTGAAAATGATTGTAAATGGAAGAGGCTTTTTCCGACAAGTCATGATATAAAAGTCAGTAAACTGTCAGTGGTATTATCTTAAGAATACTTAACGCTGTCTTACCTTGTTGGTTCACCCCGGCTGGATGAGACGGCGAAAGGTGCCAGGAACGGTATGATCTCGTCCTTAGCGATAGCTTGCAGCAGTCGTGGGGCTCCGGTGAGGGACTGGAGACCAGCTCCCAGGGTAGACAGGAATGACCCGATCAGGATCACCCATTGGTTCGGCCACGCCATGTTTGCTACCACCAGTTTACCTCCAATGGACTGACCAAACCTAGAATAATGGATGTTGTAGTAGCAATTTAAAAAAAAAAACATTTTTCAGTATTTTTTATTAGTTGATTCAAAATATAGATCTAACCAAAATATATTATTATAAATATACGAAAATGTTTCGTTAGTGTGTTCTTCTTTCTCGCTGAAATGGAATAACTGTAGATAGGCCTGATCTTTTGCATTGAGTGGCAGTTTATGAGTACAAAGTAACTAGTTTTCCCCGGAAAAATATAGGTACATTTCTTATTTCTGTGCGATAGATCACGTGAGTAACAGCCGTACAGGTCGATCGATCAGGATAAGCTACGCTTGCATCGGTTGGTCTGTGGATAGGTGACCATTTTTACATACCGAGACCCCTCTGTGCCTCGGAAAGCACATTAAGCCGTTGGTCCCGGCTGTCATTCGTAGATCTTTGACAGTCGTTACGGGTATTCAGAAGCCCGAAAGTCTGACGACCAGTCTTACCTAGGGGTATCGTATTACCCAGTAACTGGGTTGTGGAGGTCAGATAGGCAGTCGCTCTATGTAAAATACTGGTATTCAGCTGTATCCGGTTAGACTGGAAGCCGGCCCCAACATAGTTGGGAAAGGCTAAGCAGATGATGATGAGATCACGTGAGTGAAGCCACGGGTAAAAGCTAGTTTAACTATAAACGGAAGTCCAGAACATAGTAGAAGGCGTCCTCACTTGTCCCTGAGCAGCAGGTTGTCGACCGTGCCCGCGAACAGCAGCACGCAGGACAGGTACACGGTGGAGGTGGTGAGGATGGCGCAGATGGTGCCGATGGGGATGCTCTTCTGTGCGTCCGCCAGGTCGCCCGAGCGGTTCGAGCCCGCCATGATGCCTGCGGGGGGATAGCATGAGTTTGTACAGAAAATCAATCACAACAATGGAAATTCTCAGTAACAGCCCTAAGTCTGAGTTAGGCACATAGGACATATCCCATAACTAATGAATTAATAATAATAATAATAATAATATTCCACAACTTACACACAACGCCATCTAGTCCCAAACTAAGCAGAGCTTGTGCTATGGGTACTAGACTACTGATAAACATACATATATATTTCTAAATACATATTATAGATAAATTACAGTCTGCATCAGGATGACTGGACGACGTTCCCACGACGTACTAAATTTTAATGAAAGATAAACTAATTATAACGCCTACAAATAGGTGAAATCAAAGTGCTCCAAATTACATGCAAAATTTCTTTTAGAGGTAACTCTTTTTTGGCTTATCGAAAAAATATGAGAAAAACATATGTTGAGGTACCAATCAGGTACTAAATTTTAACGAATAGATGAACTAGTTATAACGCCTACAACTAGGTGAAACCGGCTTGGTCCAGCCATTCTGAAGTCAGAATGGCTGGCCACTTTCCTCGTAATAGATTTCCCTCTTTAGCGAGGTACAAATTATTTGATGTCTGGTACCAAATAGTACCAAATAGGTACTAAAACTTGGTATTGCTCAAACCTCCAAAATCTCTCTTGGTCCAGTCATCCTGATGCAGACAAATTACACCCAGACACAGAACAACTGATCGTGCTCATATTATGTACGTTTGCCCCGCACGGCCCCTCAGAATATGCGTTTTAGGTGTACATCAATGCAATGTACTCGCCCCTAGGAGTATATGTACCTGCTTTTTTTTTTTTTTTTTTTCAATGTACCTCTGTACTTTTGAAGAAATATGCAAAAAAAGGGGGCCGTGCCAGTCAAACGTTTTCAGCACGGCCCCCGTGTAACTTGAAAAATATATAGCGTATTAAAAAGTTTCTTAAACTCAAGGAATGTACTCTATTAACATGTTATATGTGCCGCAACAGATATTGTGAATTCGTAATAACAAATAATATATAGATGTGGATAGGGGGCCGTGCTGGAAAAAAAGATATAAGAAAATATCTAAAACAACCTTAGCTAAAAACTATTAAAAAATAATTGATGTTTGGCAAGTAACATATGTACCGCATTGGTTTCTCATACAACTTTGTGTGTATAATAAACACATGCCCAAACGTTTCGGGAATACAGTCGACAAGTTAAAACAAAAATATTTTCTGTTGGACGAACACGCATTACTGTCACGTCACAGACCAGCCGGTCGATTCTGGAAAAATTACACCGTGATAACTAAGGTGAAGTGAGCTTAGAGTGAGCTGTGAGTCATGCTGATTTTAAGGATTGACACTATTAACGACTCACTCCACGCTCACTTCACGCAAGTTTTCACGGTGAGATGGTTACAGAATCGCACGGCAGTTTTAAGGTGTGAATTGGTCGTCCATTTCAAAATTGTTTACTGTAAAATTATGATCTTACCAGTAACTGAAGGGAAGAATATTCCGATGAGGATGGTGAAGGTCGTGGAGAGGTCAGCGTAGACTTGATTGTAGGTGGGTCTCTCCATCTGCTCGATGTCATCGGGTTCCTTGCCGTATGCGATGTACTGGCCCAGTTGTAGGAACGAGTCTTGCAAGTTGTCGAAGAACACACCGCTTTTCAGTCCCTAGTCATATAATTAATGGTTATACTCATTCAAAATAAACACCCTACAGTGAGACGCTGAGTCCGTTCAAGTTATTTAACCCGAGCCCTAGGAAAGGTAATCTTTTAGTTACCATATCTGCGTGAAGGAAGGAATTTAAGAAGATAGTATAGTATCACGCAAAGTTTTTAAAATATCTTGAGAAAACTTCATTTAGACCAAATGGTCTAAAAGGAGTTTTCTGTGATCGTTTATACTGTCATAATCTTTCATTAATTCATGATCAGGAAAAAGGGCATTTAGGATCACTGTAAATACGCTCCTTACCTTGATTCCCTGGACGACAGACACGTTGTGTGCTAGATAGTAGGGGTCGCAAGTGTTGTTGGGGCAAAACAGTTGATGCAGCGGCGCACCGATCTCCTTCGTGCAGTTGTTGATGTTAATGTCCTTTAGCAAACGCTTGCCTAGGACGCACATCCTGAAAATGTTAATTTAAAATTGAAACAGATCTTACACTTATTCAAAGGACTACCTACTAACAAACTACTACCCTAGCACTGTGAGAAGAACTGAACCAGAAAGTGTTAAAAATACTCAAAGTTATACAAAAAAAAAAAAAAAATATATAATATAATTGTAGAATAACAAACACAGTCTTAATAAGGAAGGACATCATCAATCTTGGATGGTGTCGGGTCTCATCATACTTTACACAACTTTTTCAGCTGCAAAATGTTATAAAAGCAGGCTGATGTTATCTCTGAAATTCAGTATCTCGTGTGTGTCATTAACGTGGCTTAATGAGACATGAGACTATCTCAGTCACGGCCCTACCCCACCCTTACTCTATCCTTCGTTCTATTCTTCCTTCGTGTTAATGTGCGGGGACTGGTGTTTCTGTACTCAATTGCCAAAATTTGCTCGTTATGGCAAGCATAAACTTCGTTCCAGTGGCAATTGTCATTGGAAAGGATTTACATTTTTATTGCTCTTTCGCTTAACGTCAACCATTGCAGTACAGATGTTTCCGCTAACATCAGCTCACACACTTCCAGTTTCAATTTTATGATCTTAGATTTGATGATCCTTAAAAATTACACGAATAAAATATCAATATACTCACTGGAGCTTATCGTTTCCATTGAAGTTAACGAAGATGCCGACGTAAACCGCAGTGATGGAGAGGATAACACAGGCGAGGGCGACGGTGGCGAACTTGTTGACAAACTTGACGCCAACGAACACCACCATACCCATGACGAGCAGTAACCCGGTGCCGTACACGCGGAAGTTATTGTACATCGCCTCGGGGTCCTTCGTGAAGTCCCCGAAGATGGACAACCAGGGCGCCATATATGTCTGTTGATGAAATGGATATGCTATAAGTTGTGTTTTTACGATTGACAAAACATCGAGATTTCTTTTTGAAAGTTTAATATTAATGTATTATGCACATAAGCCTTCCGGAATATATTCTCTAAAATATGGGGAAAATCTCATCAAAATCCGTTGCGTAGATCAGAAGAACTAAATGCCTCAATTTTATAATATGTACCTATAGATTTCGTGTTACAATCATTACATAGTATAAAACAAAGTCGCTTCCCTCTGTCTGTCCCTATATATGCTTAGATCTTTAAAACTCCGCAACGGATTTTGATGCGGTTTTTTTTAATAGATAGAGTGATTCAAGAGGAAGGTTTATATGTATAATACATGCATAATATAGTAGAGAAACACTGATAATTTTAGAGGTTTCTAATGTGATGTCGTAAATAAACACATTTTTTGCGTTTACATTGCAAACGCTGGCTGAACCATTCGAGATAGATCAAAATAATGTACTACAGTATTGTACACCTTAAAAAGCTCTACAAAAAAGTCCGCGATGGTATATGTCTATCTCTTAGGGATAACCCACAATAACGATTTTTTATCCTATACTTTTTTAATGGCTCTAAAATTATCAGTGTTTCTCTACTATATTATGCATCTACTATACATATAAACCTTCCTCTTGAATCACTCTTATCTATAAAAAAAAACCGCATCAAAATCCGTAGCGTATTTTTCAAGATCTAAGCATACATAAAGGCAGACAGACAGCGGGAAGCGACTTTGTTTTATACTATGTAGTGATCAGCATTGCACCCGTGCGAAGCCGGGGCGGGTCGCTAGTATAGAATAAAGCAGTAAATATCATACCGCAAATATAATATATACCAGATACCGAAATTACTGCAATAATCTTCTGAAGACTATTAAATGCGACTTTGACCAAAAAGAACTCCTTAAGGCAAATGGCAACCCCAAAGCAACCTGGGATCTCATTAAAACTATCAGCTACAAAAACACCTCACCCATAAGTAAGTCAGGAGAACTTCTTAACATAGGTAGCGATCCAAAGTCGTCTGTCAATGCTATAAATAAGTATTTTGCAAAAGTGGGAGCGGATCTTGCTAAGCAGGTTGCGCAGGGTCAGCGTATAACTAACCAAAACTTTGAATTTAGCAGCCTAATAAATCCTCAAGGTAATTCATTTGTATTACTAGAAAGTAATTTCTCAGAAATAGAAAATATAATTATAGAACTAAAACCTAATTGTGCAGTAGGCCACGATGGAATTCCAGCCTCAGTTATTAAATCTGCCAGACATGTACTTGTTCCAGCAATAACGCATATCTGTAATCTATGTATTACAAAAGGCATTTTCCCTGACACTTTTAAGAAGGCACTAGTCACACCAGTATTTAAGGGTGGGGATGGTGACCGTGTCGAGAATTATAGGCCAATATCTGTACTCACCACGCTGTCAAAAATTATGGAGAAGGTTCTGAACAAAAGGTTATTGAGTTATCTTGAATGCAATAATGTAATCGCGCCAAACCAATTCGGTTTTCGAAGAGGCGTATCAACTGAGGATGCGGTTCTTGAACTTACTAACCAAATTGTTAAGAATCTTGATTCCAGGACTAAAACTATAGGTATATTCCTTGATTTGGCCAAAGCTTTCGACACGGTCTCTACTCCTATTCTTCTTCGTGGCTTAGAAAGCCTAGGAATAAGAGATATCGCGCTAAATCTTTTCCGTGACTATCTTACAAACCGTAACCAGCGAGTTAAGGTAGACAATTACATCAGTGATGATGTGAATCTGACCTTTGGCGTACCACAGGGCAGTGTATTGGGGCCCACCCTCTTTCTTTTATTTGTGAATAGACTGTGTCAGCTGTCCATCCCACATTGCAAGATACTCGTATATGCAGATGACACTGCGCTTGTCATAAGTGGGGAAACATGGGAATCTGCTCACCATGCAGCTGAAAATGCTCTTGGAATAGTCATGGATTGGCTATCCTTGAACTTGTTAACGCTAAATGTGTCTAAAACCCACTATGTCCCATTCTCAGCGAACGCTGGTACACAACCTGTTATGCCGGATGTTAAAGTGCATAGCTGTCATCTTACACAACCTCCTACACAGACCCCTCGTAGCTGCCCTGCCATTTTTAGAAGCTCCTGTGTTAAATACTTGGGCGTGCATATTGATAACACACTAAGTTGGCAAAAACACATCAGTATAACAGTTACTCGTGTTCGCAAATTAATTTTTCCTATGAAAAAACTAAGAAGAGTAGTTGCCGACCGATTATTAAAAACGATTTATTTTGCTCTAGCCCAATCACTTCTTAGCTATTGCATATCTGTCTGGGGTGGCACACTTAAAACCTATTTACTTCGTCTTGAGAGGGCACAACGAGCAATCTTGAAAGTCATGCTTTATAAACCGTACCGATACCCAACTACCCAGCTTTATAAAGATTCATCTGTACTCACTGTCCGACAGCTCTGTGCACTTAGCATCATTTTACGTGTTCACTCATCATTACCCTATGACCCGAGACTGCTAGAGCAAAATAAACGACGTAAAGATCCCGTATGCCCACGTGTCACCGTCAATACTGCTTTGGCGAGGCGTAGCTACCTGTATCTTAGCAACCACCTTTACAACCTTATTAATGAAACCTGTAACGTGTATTCATTACAGAAATTTAAATGTAAAACTGTAGTTGGTACTTTTCTTCAAAAATTAACGTACGATGAGACTGAATTGCTCTTTACGAAAAAATCGTACTAGAACGAACTATCTTAGTGAGATTTCTTAAAAATACGGATTTAACTTACTCCCTTACCATTTATTTTTTAACACTGTATCACCTATGTAGTGCACAATACACACACACACACACAAACACACACACACACACACACACAAACACACACACACACACACACACACACACACACACACACACACACACACACACACACACACGAACACACACACGAACACACACACGAACACACACGCGCGCGCGTGCGCGCACTTACTTACCTTTTAACTTGCTTTTTATTTTTTACTTTAAACTTTTCATAGCTAAATTAAGTTTTTTTATGTTTGAAATATCACCCAGATAATGCAGCAAACTGCTAATAAACTGTAAGAGGGAGGCGCCTGTTTCTGTAACACAGTTTATACTAGCACAGAAACAGACGTTCACTCTGTCTCAAATTACGCATAGCATATAACATAATTATGGCGTTTTTATGTTTTTATTGAGATGGAAAACTTGTATTTGGCTTTTGTTAATAAAGATTATTATTATTATTATTATTATTAAATATAGCAGTGAATAAAGAAGTAGGTAAAATAGCTGACTGCTCAGAGAGCTCTGGAGATATTTATGTCACTCTTTAGTTATGGCTTCACTTGAGGAATGTAACAGCAGATCACGACACAACATGTTAGAACAGTGGCAATGGCTTTAAATTTGACAGTTCATCAACATTCATTGAGTAGTTTACGTTGTTGAGAAGACAAATTTTTCGAAAATATGGAGCAATGGATTATCAATATCCTTCAAAATCGTTCAGATTGCGACTGATAGTGTGTTATGAAATTAGGGCGCCGCGCGCCGGTATAACAATCGCTATCGGTCCTCCTGCAATTTTCCAGTATGCCTAAGCAACAACACACGCACATAGATTATACTCAGTCATTCTACTAACAGCGTTTTACATAAATAATGATTGCTCGTGGCTTGTGAGCGCGAGCTATTAACCGCAAGCAGAAAGCAAAACATGCACGAGCTTAATCATTCAGAAGAATAATTAGAGGCCTGACGAATATTAAATTCAGCTTTAGACCATTCTGCATCGGATTGTCGTTTATCGTCTAAGTCATCGGCATTCTGTTACGTAATTTATAAAATGCCTCTAAATGACTTCTTTTAAACATATCTGACCAAGATTATATCAGCCGTGCGATTCTGTAACCATCTCACCGTGAAAGCTTGGGTGAATTGAGCGTGAAGTGAGCTGTCATTCGCTAGGGATTAACACTATTAAGTGCTTACTTCACTTATGATTTCACGGTGAGATTTTTACAGAATCGACCGGCTGGACTTTAAAGAGACTGTGACCTCTGAGTTTGTTTCGGTCTTTCTTCTTAGAGTAGTCCGATAGGAAACGCCGACCTCATCTAGTTTTTAAAATATGATTGACGTGTAAAAGTTTTTGTAAACCTGTAATTTTTAACCGTATTTTAATACCGGGATTGAAATTTGTAAAACCGATGTTTCCGCATTTTGAATTGTGATTCAAAATAGTAATCAAATTTTATTTAAAACAAGCAAGCAATTTGGGCCCGTGGCTAAATAATAACAGCCGCACAGGTCGATCGATCAGGTTAAGCTACGCTCGCCGCGGTTGGTCTGTGGATGGGTGACCATCTTTCCATACCGAGACCCCTCCGTGCTTCGGAAAGCACGTTAAGCCGTTGGTCCCGGCTGTAATTCGTAGATCTTTGACAGTCGTTACGGGTAGTCAGAAACCCGAAAGTCTGACAACCAGTACCTAGGGGTATCGTATTACCCAGTAACTGGGTTGTGGAAGTCAGATAGGCAGTCGCTCCATGTAAAATACTGGTATTCAGCTGCATCCGGTTAGACTGGAAGCCGACCCCAACATAGTTGGGAAAAAGGCTACGCAGATGATGATGAAGCAATTTCCGTAATATTTTTCTTCAGACTTCGACGGATTTATAAATTAATTATCGTTTTTAATTATTTTATTAATGTTACTTTTCAGTGTTTTTCATCAATATCGTATTATAAGCTATCAGTCTTATTATTTTATTATTAATAATACATATGTACATGTATATAAAAAAGGAGCGCAAAGAGGTATTATTTAATTTACGGTGAAATTTAAAAATTTACAGCGCACAAACTCCTTTTTTGTTTTTGTAGTGTAGAAACTTTCTGATACTTTAATATTTATCGCACAGCCCTAGTTGGAGTCAAATGATTTATCGCACAGCCCTAGTTGGAGTCAAATGTTCCTTCCCGTTATTATTTTGTGAGTACTGTATTAACTATCTCGCCACTTTCATGAATACTAACAAACACCGTCATAATAATTATCCTCTATATCAGGATGGTAATAAATGTGGCGATCATAAACAGTAGTGCTGTATTCCGCATACGAATTTCCTTTATGGCCGCTCCACAAGTCTGCTTTAATTAGCTAGTTAAAAATCACCCCAGTTTGTGGCTTAGTCGACAAATGTTTTATTATCTTTTTTAATTTAAAACTCAACTATAAAATGCGATTTGAGCATAAAAAACTCATTTACTTTTATTTTTTTATGGATGCTTTGTTAGGGCGCTAATGTAGGAGAACATTTTATTTGTACTTATTATATATTTAAAAAATACTAAAATAAGTAACTATTCATAGGAACTAATATCAAAATTAATAAGTATACTAGCTGCAAGGTTCTCATGTACCAGATTATGAATGCTGGCAGAGTACCTAAGGTCGGCGATAAATGGCGTCCGACCACATCCCTGTGTCGGCCCCCGAGACCGGAGTAAAGTACGATCTAGCCAGTCCGCTTCTACGTTGTAAGTTACATGAACACTGCTTAGGGCCAGCGCAAACAGGCAGTTTTAGCTTGGGTAGATTTTGTTCAGTAGTTTGTGTCAAGGTAACGTTACGGAAATTCGTGTGGGACAAGTGACCCAATTTTAATGAATGGTCAATACTCTGCAGAAGCGAAGCAAAACGGAAGTATGCAAGGGTGGCAAAAGGCGTCAGTTTATGTATGTACTTGCAGACACACAATAGGCACGGTTCAGCGGTCATCTATTGTACACCAGTGTCATCATCTGCCTAGCCTTTTCCCAACTATGTTGGGGTCGGCTTGCAGTCTAACCGGAGGCAGCTGAATACCAGTATTTTACATGGAGCGACTGCCTATCTGACCTCCACAACCTAGTTACTGGGTAATACAATACCCCTTGGTAAGACTGGTTGTCAGACTTTCGGGCTACTGACGACCCGTAACGACTGTCAAAGATCCACAAATGACAGCCGGCACCAACCGCTTAACGTGCTTTCCGAGACATGAAGGGGTTTTGGTATGTGAAGATGGGCACCCATCCTCGGACCAACCGCGGCAAGCGTAGCTTAACCTGATCGATCGACCCGTGCGGCTGTTATTAATTAGCCACAAGCCCCTCTGTGCACCAGTGTACACTTCTTAATATTAATAATTGGTTATTGATATGTTGTTTTCTAAATCAGGATAACTAACAACAGATTTGACAGTTTATTCAGTCTTGATCAGACTCTGTTCGGTGTAAGTTCAATCGTACCTTCACAAGTACCGTGTGTGTGTAACAAAGCCTTACATCGCGTATATGGTCTGATAAACCTAGTACCGTACCGTGTATGTGGTCTATGCAATTGTGGCGAGCAGAGATTCGTCCGCACCACGCCTCTGTACCGACTCACTGGTAGTGGTTTTGTGATTCTAACTGAGGTAACGTCGCAATTATCTTACTTGTAGGGTCTAGATACAGTGATAACATTGTACAATACCATGTGTTGCCTTTATGAAAATAGTTTGTTCAGAACCGTTTAACCCTTAAATGCATAATGTTGCCATATGGCAACAAAGTACGTCATTTAATTTTTTTTAAGAATGTGATAGCTGTGAGTTTCTGATTGCACCTCTTTTTGTCAAAACAATATATATACTCTATGAATATTTATATTATTGTATAATTATTATATATTTATTATCTAAATTCTATAGATAAATACCTATACAATAGCATTTTTTGCAATACGATAAAATAAATCATGCATTTAAGGGTTAATGAATCTATCGCGCCGATTCCCTTTTTCATAAACTAAACTAAATTTATGTTCAGTGCATCTTTTCTATTTCTTTTTCTTTTTTTTCTATTTCACAAAGAAAAGGACAGAAGATAAAAATAAGTTTAGTCCTGTCAAATTATGATACACTATATACAAGTTTAGACGTCATTAAAAATTGGCTACTAAAAATACATGTGTAGGTATGTAACACATTCATATTTTTCTCTTCATGTCCTCACACAGTATTGTCTACATTTCTGTTTTACTTCTCCTTTCGCAGGTCTGCTGGCAGAAATTTCTAAAGAAATAAGTAGTACCTTTGTACTCAATTTATAATTATGTCATACTCATATGTTTTTTTTCTGTTTGTATATAAATAATAATATTCATAAATAAATAAATATATATTTGTAATAACATATTCCACGTAACTATCAGCTCTTCTTGATATCGTTGCCCCTCCTCCTGTTGTCGCATACCTGTCGTTCTGTAAGTGATGATAAACTTACCAGAACTATTTCAACAGCTCCGACGATGTACATGGCGGCTGCAAGCGTGGTGCCCGTATAGAATAGCATCCCGACCGCCCCGCCGCACTCGGGTCCGAGAGCGCGTCCTATCATGAAATACGACCCGCCTGCCGGAACCACGCCGTTCGTCGCGATCGCAGACATTGAAATAGCCGTCAGCATCGTCTGTGAAAACAAAAATGTATTTCAATAATGACCTTTTCACCCATTGCTTCAAGCTCGTGGTAAGACCAAACTGTTTCTCCTAAACGAAGGCTTAAATCGATTTCCTTTGCAAAGCCTACTTTTGAATTCTATTAACACAACATGTCAAACCCTGTTTAACATTTCAGAAGGAAAATGTACCCCTCGGCATATTATCTAATACATAGAACCAAGAGAAGAGGGTTGCCAAGGGACTGGACAACGACTCATAACATAAAAGTCACAATAAAGGTCAGACGCTCGATCCAATAGGCGAGGACTTTAGATTTTATCAAACTAGTTTAGTATTAGCAACAAATAATAATATAGTTACACTGGGTAAATAATCCAGTTAGCGCCTAGAAGATTTAATAAGCCGTCGGCAAGTTAAATTAGATAAGTTGACGGAACGGGCATTATTATACGCGGCATCAATGTAGCTTTAGAAACGAGCTTGGACAGACCCGGGGGAAATTCTACGTAACAATAACGTAATCAGGAGAAAATATACACTGCGTAGGGAATACAATGTGAACATTGAGTTATTTTTATCCTCTCCCTCTCGTGTTTTTATTCCGTGGCAGGTATAGCGATAAGTACGTATAACCAGTTGTATTTCGTCTTTCCACTTTATTTTCACGCTGTAAGCACTTACATGCGAGTTGTCATTTGTGCGTCATCGCCCCCTGATCGGAGGAATATGAATAGCTACCTGCGTAAATAATTTTATTCAAAATAGCTTGTGGTTGGGGTGGCGCTGATTATATTTATTATATTATTATTTACTTAAAATACGAGAATAAACAGATGTGTATCCTAGCAGGATGAAATAGGGTTCATAACAAGAGCTGGGGATAATGCAAACCTCAAAAAAAGTAAAATGTAGGTAAAATGAACGCCAGTTACAGGATTTTACTGAGCTCGTACTTATAAAAAAATTAAAAAAATGGTCTTTTCAACCCAATTAAAAAAATGGTCTTGACAAACGCTACCACAGTATGATTTAGCGCTTGTAATAAATTCAGGCTAACAACTTGGTGGGCCAACAATGTCCTAAAAAAAGAAGCGTAAAGTTGCGAAGACCTTAGAACAAAAAAGAATTAACATCATTCACTTACCGTACAGCAGCAAACAAGCACAATCAGGAATCCTTGGATAGCGCCAGCAGTTCCGACCACCCACGTGAGACGGATGAAGAGGATAACGCCGAAGATGTTTTGGATGCAGGGTAGATAGACACCGATCAGCGTGCCCATGCGGGCCGGGGGTGCCGGCTTCACGTCAGGGTCTGCTGCTGATGCCGTGGGGATCGTGTTGGAGTAGTTCGCCAGGGAGGTGAGGAAGGTGGCCGCTCGGGGCCGGTCCTCCAGCTCTTCCTGTTGACAAGGAAGAAGGTTTTAATGGAATAGTATTGAAGATTAAATGAATAAGCCGGTTTCATCACCTCCGAATGAATTCCGCTGGTGTTATCTGTAGAAACTTTATTCCATTTTTTTTTACGCGTGGTATTGCGTAACCGTACTGACAATGTTAAACATTTCCAGATTATTTTAAAAAGTAAGTTAAAGTATCATCAACAGCTACACCTAGAAGCTCAGGTATTAAAGCTACGAAATATACTGCTGTTTTTAAGCAAACTTTAATTAAGTTAATAATTATGTTACTATAGTGGAGGTAATTAACTATGTTGCTCCATGTATAATATCCCGCTGAGATAATATTGTCCGAAACGACGATATATAGCTGTAGCCATTCCATACCTCTCCGTTCTATAGTAGCAAGCATATAACATAATATACAACTGAAATGGATGTTGTACCTATAACTTATACGCTTTATAGCATAATATCTGTACAAGCATAATATATGTAAAATACGTCGTTATCTTGTAATAATAGCGAGACATTCGATTTCGTACACTTTCTCTTTAATCTTATAGTCGGCAGGCGTTCCACCTACCGAATATGTATCCAGTTCACGTAGCAGACTTGAAATATGTTTAACTTCATACGCAAAAATAAGGCCAGATCCCAACGGGTACGTTCCACGTAGTCAGACTAACTCAGGGTTATGTAATCATTGTCTGACACCCGCCTATTCCGCTATCGCAATTTTGTAAGCGGTTATGATAAAGTTAGAGAAAGTGACGTCTTCATGATAACGCTTTTGTTGCTGAGATTGAGTTCCTTGTTATTTCTATTATGATTAGCATCTTTATTCTAATGCCCAAAGCGGCGTTTGTAGTTGTACGTACAACATTGAACAATGTTTTATGTAAAGAGTACATCGATGAAAAAAAAAAATATAAAGGCTAAAGCTTTCAGAGATTTCAGCTAAGCCAAAGCCAATACGAAGTTCTGTACTGAACAACATCCTAATAACCTAAAGAAAATTGTTTAGTCTTTTCAGGGCTGATTTCTCCATTGCCAGATATTTTTTATTCAAGGAATAAAATTGACATTTAACAGTATTTGTATGAAATAACTGTCAAAATTTCAAAATTATTCCTCGAATAAAGTTAACAGATGATGGAAAAATCAGCCTTAATTTTAAACATAATTGCTTTTGTATTTTTATTGCAAGAGTGTAAAATTCATTAAGACCTACTAAAAAGTTGAAAATGCGCAATATTCGTATTAAATGGGATTCAAATTGTGAAATATAGCTGGCATAGGAATTATTAATTTCGCGTTTGTAATATGATATACGAGTGTTGAGAGCCGATAGCCGAGTGCCGAGTTGCTGAAACCCGAGTCAGCGCGTTCGTCACCTAAAGCTCGTATTTTATTTACGCGCCATTTCCATGGCATCGACGCGCACTGCTCACTAACGTCACGTTTCGAAAATACCTAGGGCGTTACCGTCACTTGCCGGAATGTGACGCTTTCAGTGTTCCCTCTAGAGAATGTAAGTACGAGTAAACCAGGATTTACATCGCACACCATCGTAAAGGAACGAATTAGGTTATTCAATTTAAAATGGATTTCGGATATATTCAGACGTTGCTGGATTTCGGTATTATTTTCATTTAAATTCACACCTAAAGCTTCGTGACTTTATGTGATGCAATTTCTCCTTATACCTCTGTAGATTAAGAGGTAATATATTTGCGGTATATATTCCTATAAGATTGCACCATAGAATCGAATGGCCTTATTCAAAGTACGTTTTCGTTTATTGCGGTGTATAATCAATTACGCCCCGAAAGATCAAAGTCAAAAGCAAATCTTTTAAACAGCAATGATGGTCCTTAACGTCGTGTTGTAAATTATGTTAAGCAATAAAATAAAGGCACATAATACAAGCAATTTATCACCGGAGCTCTTTTCCTATTTGTTTTCATTTGTTCCTTCGCCATTATTCGGCACTTTATTTGGTATCCGGATGGGTCTCCGTTGGAATCGCAAGCGTAATGAAGTTCTTTGTTCATCCACAGTAGATTGTGAGGTTTTACGAAGTCAGCTCGAGAGGCCCTTGACATAATATTAACGTTCACTGACGACGGCGCTGTTTCAGCGATTGCTTTCATTCAGGCTTTGTTATTTTTTTAATGTTGTTAAATTAATAATGAGCGACAGTTTTCAGAGGCAAACCCAGTGAATGTTTTATGCATGTTGGTAAATAGTACGTACTGTACAGTGTACGTTCCTTATTACAAAATGAGACCATAAACTTCAGCCGGCTTTAGTGAATTGCAAATGGGTGCCATCATGAGTTTCGGTAAGCTTTTGTGGCCCTCGGATGGTACCCTTAATAAATCCCGTAACCTACACTCGAAAATTAACTCGACATGCCAAGCTAGTAAATTGAGATATGTACGAGTATATTTACGAAAAACATAATGTTCATTGGGTATTTCTGATGGTTTGTGTACGTGTTAGTACCTATGTATCCATAGTCTCATAATATACCTAAGGTTATTTTGTGCCAGCAATATACAATAAGTAGTTATGCACATAAACTAGAAGTAAACGATGCCAATTTAGGTTAGATACAGCTTAAAATGACAATATCAGATTTAACTACCGTTAAACAGCGCTCAAGTTGTTATAGGTTTACAGTCCATTGCCTAGTACTTTACTAAGCCATTTGAGTCAAGATTTTATACCTTGAACAGTATAAGGAAAACCTGTGAAACGATAAATCTTTTAACCCGTCGCGCGCCAATTAGCAGACACAATAGAAATTGTATTGTTATCTATACACATAGTGTACATTCGATGTTTGAGAGGTTAGTAGGAAATAGTTTAGTTATTCATTTATAATAATCATTATCTCAAAGAACGACCAGGCTTTGTCTATTTAAGAAGAATTCTGTCGATTCTTCTTAGAAGTGCAGCAGTGGTGGCACGTCAAAAAGTCGTTATTTTTAAGCGCCTCACTTTCAAATTGAAAAGTATCATCACACCCGCTTGATCATAACAAAGCATGGACATATCAATCACAATTTCGATGAGGCAGCTTGTGAAAGTGTGGCAGCCTCTCAAGCCCCGTGGAGACGTTATTGAAGCTCTCACATTGATTTCGGTGGAGCATTCGGTTGCGGCCTTGTGCCGAGAGCGGCCTCGGCTGTAGGGTGCTTAGGGCCGCTTAGACAACGAGGCCGCGGCGCTGCTCACCGATATCCGACAGATATAGGTGCACGCTGTTTATTAGGCAAGGCAAGGGCGAGGTTTCCGAATTAAAAACCGTATAATGTTACGGATATTATTCGGATTTCCCTGAAATGTAAGGTAAAACTAGGTGAAACAGTTAAAGTGACATTATACAATGACAACTTTATACAGCGTTTATTAGTTAGGGAGTAAATGTGAAAGTTAGTTTATTATTCAATCACGCTTTTATAGCTAAACTTGAAATTAGACTTGCAGGTAGATTTTGATATCTAAGATATTTTTTATACTGCGTTTTGAAGTGAAACCACGGGGAAGTGCTAAAATAAACCATCAACACGCGAAGGAGACCATAATCTGGGATTAAAACTACGGTTTCAGAAAGTTTAATGAAAAATAAATCTTCGAGGTTTATTTTTCATTAAACTTCGAGGGCTAGTGTAGCTTTGTATTGTTCTATTTTAACTCTACTTAAAGTCAAACTCTCCTTTTGTTAAATGTTTCTTAAACTAAAGTTCTGTTCTGGAGTTCTCGGATTGCATATAAGCAATGTTTTGTTATAAGACGGAGGACTTTTTCAAGTTTGAAACTAAAGGTCATATTCATTTTTTACGTGGCTCAGTTGGTAACTTCATAAATAAGAATAAAACTTATTTGTTCATTGTTACAAAGATAGCCTAACAAATATAACATTAGTAATTATTTTATATGTAACTACTAAACTTTTTCAAAACCATAATAATCATTTACTGGGTCAGTGGTCCCCAAACTAGATAGTTGTACCTGTATCTTAGGGATCTTAACACAAAGTAATGTGTTATTTTCAAGTACTAAAACACTCTGTATCAATGTATTCAAAGTATATACGAGTATTTTAACACTTTGGACAGCCACCCACGAACTCGGTCCATCCTCCTTTCTAACACGCAAGGCACGGCCAGAGGCCGTGGTCAAATTTCATACTGTTTATTTAAAAATCATGCACTCAGGGCATGAGTGGGAGTTACTGTGCTTGTAGCTTAGTGCTTTAGCTACGCACACATATACAATTCGTAGCTGTAAATACAAAGGGGTAGCCGAGGGAAGGAATTACAATGACGCGTGTGGGCGCCGTGTTCATTCGGCGGTGAACGAGACAATCGAAGAATACTCGAATGATCAAAGGGAACGATTTTTTAATATACTAAATACAAAAATAGATCCAATAGATACAAAAAGAAATATTTGAATAGTCATTTACCCAATTTTTTAATAGTCGATACAAATATGCCGAAAAACGCCCGCGCACTAGGGGTAGCGGTGCAATAAAACGCCACGCTATTAAAGTGTTAATGTCAAAAATAAGTACTAGTGTAGAAGTCAGAAATATAGGTAAATGTTTTCTTATCAATCTGAGTGAGTTGGGTTGGATTTGCTAGCAAATAGAGCAGAGTAACAAAGTTTATAACGAATGCTTGTTTATTCCTAGGTAAAAACGTAAAAACTAATTCAATTGAACACTAACTTTGATTCTCTGAAAAGGCGATTAGCAGTCCTGAATTATGCTTCCAGTTTCATTCAAGTGTTTGAAAGTTACACATGATTCTGTCATCGCGTTTTTGTTTCTGTATGATTTATAAAGTGCCTTTGTACAAAAATAAAAAAATAGGATTGTTTTATTGATATTGCGTGAGGTAATTAGACCATGATAAACTAATTGAGACATTCACAAACTGACGTACACTACCCTACCTATCTCTATGTAGGTATCTACATTACAAAAGTGAAAATAACTTCGACAGTAATTCATCTTTACAGAATATAATAGGTACCAATTTCAAGAACACTACTAATGTAATGTCTATTATAAATGTGATGTTGTAACGCCAATAGGCAACGATTAAAAGTACGCCATTTGAAGATGTACTTTGTGACGATACGGCGTTTAAAAAGCCCTAATTTTAATAATATTTACCTTCCTACATGAATTTTAAGTTACAGTGTTATTTTCCACAAATAAAAGTACCATCCATCAATTAAAGCCGCAGATAATCCATCACCTACGATAATTATGTTAATGGTGACGTTTATCCTATTATCTAGTTAAAGCTGCAGGATAAACGAGAACTAATTAATTATAGGTACTACAATTTCATACATAATGATAATTAATGTAATTATTGTGCAGTTAATTGGAAACGTCATGCGTTTATTGATTAACCACGCGCCAGTTAACTTGAACCAGATATAAAACGGGCACATCTCTGATAGATAGACAAATAAGATAAGGAAGAAGATTATGTAGTTTCCATAAAGTACATAATCTTTTTCTTAGCGTGTCGATGGAAGTATAAATTAAGACTCTATCGTTTAAGAAGTTATAAATATTTAGAGTTATCCATAGATCCCATCATATTACCTATATAAAAGTAGGTACGAATAAAAAACCTGTTCTATATTTTATACTGAGCGCGCCAGCCAGCGTGTTTGAAATATGACGAGAGAAGAATGCTTTATCAGAATGTTACGAGTATCGAAAAAGTGTTTGTTAGGCTGTATTATTTGTGTGAAAGTCAATAACTGTTATACATCAGAATTCACATCAAAAACATTAATTAAAAATGAGTAAACATAAAAATATATGTTTAAGTAAGTATTCAAATTGTTGCGTTCAAGTTGCTAGCGTATTTAGCGAACACTTTTTACCTACACTCATTGCTAATAAATTGATAAAATATTCTATTTTATCAAAATTGACGCTTCTTGGAGGTATCTTCACACTTAAAGGATCCAGGAACTATGCGGAATGGCGTATAAAAATTCTATTGTCATCTTTCCCTTGCCATCATCACACGTAATGGGGGCAGAAGTCACGCGGCTCGCAAATGGTGCGTGAATTATATAGGAGATTGCGCTCCTGGATTATTCCAGCCTACCAGCGCACCGCAGGTGTGGCCTCGCCTTTATAAACTAAAGAGCTTTTTTTATTAAGGATTATTTTCATCACGTGAAGTTACCTGCACTCGCGTTTTATGTAAATAACCATCTTTATTGTATTACAGAATAAAAATGTTTTTATTCCCGTTCCAGTTTACGAGACGCGTATATTTTTAAAGCTACCGCTGTATAATAATATATTCTAGAGATGACACATACGAGAATTTCTGGATTAAAGTATTTTGCGAGCGAGACCAATTTTAAAATTAAAAAAGCTATACTGTGGCTCTAAAAGTTTATCCGCAAAATTCTGAAACTGCATCAAAAATCGTAACGAGTGAAGCGGGAAACTCGAGCCAATAGCGTAAGAGATTGAAGTGCTACGACCGCCACGTAACGACTTACGAACTAGCTACGAGCGCTACGAGGACGCTACGATCTATACGGGTCATCGAAAGCAGACGTATATTCGGGCTCTCGTAGCAAGGGTAATACGTTCCTAACTCAATTTCAATAAAGCGCTCAATTTATTCTGTTTCCTCTTCGGATACTACATAAACCGGGTCTTAAATTAGCCCACGTAAATGTTATTTTAAATAATTTATGCTCGGATATCGAGTATTAATATTCGAGAGGGGTTAATTTGATTACTATATGAAACGTTCATTAGAGGAACTCAGGTCAAGGATAATTAGTGTGGAGAGACCCACCGAAACGAAACAACACGTAACTCGGTATGATTTTTTAATCTCTAGGAACCCGCTGGGATGGCGTTGGGTGGATAAGATTAAATTAATTAATTATTAGGTATTATCTTTGAGACGAAAACTGTGTGATAAAACGTGGCTGCGGTGAAGAATCAGGTAACGTTCATTACGCGATTATTACACACTGAAAACAATACGGTGTTTTAGGAAATGAAGGTAATTTGTACTTGTTGCCTTTTCAGTATATTAAATTGTATGCAATTTCTTATTCAGTTGTATTTGATAAATACAATGTATCATAGCTTTTAACCATCATCATAAACTTAGTACAAAAGCGTTTCCCTAAAAGATAAGAGGTCGGAGAACTACTAAAATGTGGTGGGTAGGCCGAAACATTCAAATTCAGTAAAGTTTGTAGTGTATAAAATAAATTCTCTGCTAGAAACTGGGGCTGTAACATTTTCAAGACTTTTACGATGGTCTCGAAAGTGCTGTCTGACTAAACATTTAAATGAGTACACCTAAGTAAGAATAACACGTTTTTACTTTGAGAGAACGCGTATATTTTAATGACGGGGAACATTATTATTTTACACGTCACATCTAGATAAGAATAAGAATATTTTATGTGTAGGCTGTAAACTAAGATGATTTTATAACTATGACATAATTCTGTTATCTGTTACTATCTTACGAATCAGTTTGTGTGGCCGGAAGTCCCCTAGTCACTTGTATCTTGAGTTCATAATATAATTCCAATTTAAAAAAAAATCTGGCCAATGCTCTATCCAGCCTTTGATCTACACATATAAAAACTGCAAGTCCTCACGGTCCGGCAAACATTCATTCTCTACATTTTATTATAACAACACACAAAAACTCCTTTTACACAAACTCAATCCTCACTTAGGCGAAAGAACGAAATTTGCAGAGTACCCTTCACAAGCATTGCTTTTACTAAACGTTTCTTTTACTACCTTAGGTCATTTTTTTGTATAACACAATTAACAAAACTGTCCCTGCATAAATCCTCTTATGAAAGGTGCAAAAACAGATATCATGCTTTCTAACCAGTTTAAACTACGACGACACTGAATACCTGCTTACTTTACATTCGTAGTGACTCTAACACTCCGTATCTAAACTCAACCTCCTTCCCTTTCAGATTCAATGCCCTACCAGATTCAATTCTGTTGTCTCTTTATAACACATTTGCTCGTAAAAGGTCTCTTACTGCACCAATTTCAATACCGTAATGTATCTCATTACGTACTTGTGCGTAATTGTAATGTAAAGCGCACGGTTTATCAAGATGCTCCGTCTAAAACGAACGGTACTTTTTTAAATCTTAGCAAAGAGTTTTTATGTCAGAAAAGTGGTCAACATTTTATGAATAAAATTAACTTTGGGAGATAAAATATAATAAATAAACATTTAATTCTTTAATTTAATTAATTTTGACAATTAATTACAACCATTTATCTGTAACAAAAACACAAAAGTATTAATTTACTTTATTAGTAATACTGGCTGTTTTTTGTGCCTTTGCCATAAACAAAAGAAAATCTTGGAATCTTGGAATTTTAATAATTGTTTTAACAAGTAATTAAATTATTCGTTTAAGAAAGTCCGAGTTTTATTTATTTCCTCACAAATGTGTTATAAAACGTCGTATGACATACGTGCGGTTTGATAATTACAGCCTCTGCTTTCTTATAGCCCTCACTTACGGCTCGGGCTAGCAATATCGCCTCAGCTGTAATTTTCAACTTACCGCACTTATATCATAATGTACTATTATGATTATTCCCTAAATTGTAAAAATGTTATATTTATTATGACAGACTGTATGTGCCTCAGTTTTTTGTAATTAATAGATAGTTAAATTATTTATCACAGTTTCAATTTATAATATAAACATCATTGGTAGATGATGTGAAAAATCATACAATTTAATAAAACAGGACAGAAGTCGAGTTTAAAAAAATCTTCATAGGGGCACACGATGATCTTTTCGGGATCCATCATAACAAAACATTTTCGCAAACTCTAACAGATTTAGTCCCACTAAGGAAGGGAGCTGATCTTGTGGATTACAGTAGGTATATGCAACGCCATTGTTACGCAACGTAACTGTCCAATTCATCTCCTGAATAATGAACAGTTGTTCCAACTCATCTTTGTACTCAAAGTACTGTAACTCCGAGGGTTTTCCGAGAAGACGGGCTAATCTACCTTACTTGGGGGAATTGTTCGTACCTAGATACTTACACATAATATGTATGATATGTATCACATTAATGTATTACGAAGCAAAATTAGTATGTAAGGATCGTGGAAGGTGGCGTTCTGTAGCTTCTGCGTAACCCCATGGGAGAAGGCGTGAGTTTATATGTAAGTATATATGTACTTAAAAGACTATTATAATTTTAGGTAAATAGTGTTGCTCTTGTACCTTCCCCCCGTGGGGTACGGACCTCGGCTTAGGACGTCGCTGGGGGAGGGCGGCAAGGGACAGGCTGGATCGGATTATAGTATGCGGCTGCCAATATTTATATATGCCACGTCAAGTTTTAGTTTTATAAAATGTTCGGTTTTGTAGTGTCGTCTCTGTCACTCATACTTGTGTGAACGTCTCATTCTAAAGCTCGTTGCGTTAATATTTAATCGAGTTTGTTCTTGGTTAAAGGTTTTAATAGAGGTCTGGGTATAAACATACAGAGAGCACACGGAGCGGCACCCCTATTACGTAACACACAATTTGAATCATTTTGAAGGATATTGCTAATCCATTGTTTGAAGATGGATTAACAATATTGAAAAAATCTGTTCGTAAAAATTGTCTGCTCAGCAAGGTAAATAACTCAATGAATGTTTTTGAACTGTCAAAATAAAAGCCATTGCTAATAGTAGCAATAACATAATATAATAATAATAATAGAAAAAAAAATTAGTAAATATATATATATATAATAATATATTAAACTAAAATATAATAATAGTAATATAGCAATAATATAATAATAATAGCCATTGCTAGTAGTAGTTGCTAGTAGTAGTATTAGTGTGTTACTCAATTACTCCGCTGGTCGTTTAAAGTGGCGTAAAACAGAAGAGAGTCTATAGTCTTTACTCACCCCTGGGTGGACACTGGACCGTGGACACGAGCCAAATAAAGGTGTGGCGAAACATTTCGAATTAGATGCGACTGTCGGTTTACTGGTTGCTTAGCTTTTACAGCGATGTAAGATCTGTATCTTACACCAAAAAAACGAATCTTACGGATCGGGCACTCCAAAATGGGATGAAAAACCGTCTGTAAAACGTTTTCGTTAAATTATAGTGGAAAATACAATTGCACTTAAAACACTTAATGCAGCGAAGACACTGAATAATGAAGGCTCCTTCAATGTTTAATATCCAGCGAAGTTGGGATAAGCCTCTTTAAGTTTCCACAGTACGCTGTGTACAGTGACGTAGTCGTAAAAAAGTTTTACATACTCGTAACTTTACTTAAGTAAACAGGTGTTCAAAACAAACTTACATGGTACAGGTAGAGGTTGGTGTCGCACCCTTTGTCCTTTTCTGTGGGTAGGCCATGTTCGTCGGTTTCACCTGGAAATAAAGCAGAACATTTAAATAATGTTTTAACATTTGTACACCTACGTGGTATGACAAAATTTTCCACAGAGATTTTTCATCGGTTAGTAATTAAAAATAATTGCTGTTTACATGTTGCCATACAATTTGACCGCGTAGGTATTGCACTTTTCTATGAAACATCTGTTTTTTTTCGAACATAAATGTAGGGATCAGCTGATTATTTTTGGTTTGGTCCCATGGTAAATTACGGTTGGTCCGTGGATGGGTGACTACTACTACATACGAACACCCCTCCATGCCTCAGAAAGTACGTGAAGCCTTTGGTCCCAGCTATCATTCTTGGATCTTTGGCAGTCGTTACGGGCGGTCCGAAGCGCGAAACTCTAATAACAAGTCCTACCAAGGGGTATCGTATTACCCAGTCACTGGTTTGTGGAGGTCAGAAAGGCAGTCGCTCCATGTATAATAAAATACTAGTATTCAGCTGCATCCGGTTAGACTAGAAGCCGACCCCAACATAGTAGAGAAAAGGCTAGGCAGTCGATGACGTGGTAAGATAAAATTTTAGGGCTTTGGTAATCCTCTAGAGGGGCCCGTGGCTAAATAATAACAGCCACACAGGTCGATCGATCAGGTTAAGCTACGCTTGCCGCGGTTGGTCTGTGGATGGGTGACCATCTTTACATACCGAGACCCCTCCGTGCCTCGGAAAGCACGCTAAGCCGTTGGTCCAGGCTATCATTCGTAGATCTTTGACAGTCGTTACGGGTAGTCAGAAGTCCCAAAATCTGACAACCAGTCTTACCTAGGGGTATCGTATTACCCAGTAACTGGGTTGTGGAGGTCAGATAGGCAGTCGCTCCATGTAAAATACTGGTATTCAGCTGCGTCCGGTGAGACTGGAAGCCGACCCCAACATAGTTGGGAAAAAGGCTAGGCAGATGATGGTAATCCTCTAGGGGTGAACCGGTAATGTATCCGTACATATTATCATTGATATCAGTATACAAAAAAAAAAAAACAATTGCATAATTAGCCTATGTTGTTCCCACTGCTGGCACACAGGCTTTCTCTCAGTGAGAGGGAGTGGGTCGTAACCCAACACGCGGGCCCAGTGCGGGTCTTCGAAAAATTGTGGTTCTATAATAGAACATGCCTGTTTCCTCACTATGTTTTCCTTCACCGTTTTGAGAGCAGTGGCGATGAAACAATTTATACAAAGTAAAGCGTCTGTCTGGGTTCGAGCCTACGACCTACAAGTTGTAAGTCGCGGCCGCTACCACTGGGCCACCACCAACACTGGCCGAAAAAAAAAAAACTATTACCACCCCTGAAATTGTAACACAGAATTTTGTAGCACAAATCACGTTTATTATCTTTCGTAAACTGAACTCAGGTCCCTAGTGTATGGTAACAGTATATTGAACATATTATGTACTAGGTAAGTACTTAGGTATGTGTAAAATCAACTTTCGAACGATACCATAACGTCGACCACGGACGAAATTGGTTTATACAAAATGAAATTACGTGCAGTACCCGGCGGTTGTTACGTCACACCGTAGATAAGTACACCGGTGGTAATTAGGTTTCAATGCCATGTTCTCGCTACACACTATAGCAAACCGGGAAACGGAAGAAGACTTAAAAAGGACGTATTATCGAAGGCAACCGCAAAGAGTAACAAAGTTGTTATAGGTATAAACTGATACAATAAACACTATAAACAACAACAACGTTCCTGCAAACATTGTTATCGTAGATTGTTAACTGATAGTTTGATGAATAATTAAGCGCTCCCGTCAACAAGTTTTATTATTGTTATACACAAATATTTTGTACAAAATACATAACCGGGAATATTTTGGGCACACAAAGAAAACATCGTAACTTCTGCTGATTAATATGTAGGCACTTTAAACGAGGAAAGTTACACACACGCATTTTTGTTATACGCGAGAATTTTCTTCGAAGATTTTGCAAGCGAGCAGTTCAAAAATTTATGTAGATATTTGATTCTAAAACGCGTTGTTTTACCTGTTTTACAAAACAGGCTCATATTTTTGGTACCTCATAATTCCCGTGTGAGTCGTAATGTATTCCTTCCAGTAAATATGTAGAAGGTGTGCAAACATATTGTTTGTTCAGGCCGCGTACGGGAGCGCGTTTGTTTAGCAAGCAAAACTGTGCAGTATACACCCGCTAAGCTTTGTAATTACGTTAGTAATTGTGAAATAATGGGGCATTAGAATCAAGGCGCTTTAATTATTTCAATTCTGTTCTACGAAGGGAATGGATTACGTACCTTGGATTTAACGCTTTGCTGTAGGAGTTGAATGTAAAAACCTACCAAAAATATGAAGCAATTTATAATGTCACTCACAATTTACGCGCCATTTTTATGACACATTTTTCTTGATGAGGCTAAGGTATTTAAAACTTACGTATCTAGATACATAGATAGAATAATCTTTATTATTATTATGTACACCATGAAAACAACAGCTTACAGCCTAACACACAGCCACACACAAACAGCCCAAGGTATCAAAAATAAATAAAAAATAATAGCCATATTGTTTTTTTTTCTGTGTAATTTATAATATCGAAGAAATTATAAATCAAGATGAATAGACAGTTTTTTCCTTGTTCCATATTCTAGTGTTCTCAATTCAAAAATTCAAAAGGCAATTCGCTGTCATCGTTGTTGGCGCTGACAGCGAATTGTAAAGGAGTGAACGAGCACGTTGTCGTCACGGTAAACAATTTCGGTATAGAGTGCTAATTAATTCACTTTCAACCTAATGCCGCGTGTAGGCGCTTACTATTAGAGGACGAATTTAATATACAGGTATACTCAGTCGTGTGTAACGCATGTGCTTTCATTACCGCTACAATTATTTTGATTTTTCTTTATTACATTGTTCTGTATTGCTTATTCATTTAAGAACAGTAGTGGTAACAGCAGCGTCTTAGGCTGTAGGTCGTAGATTTGAACCCAGATATACACTGTACGTTGTGTAAATTATTTCATCATCACTGCTCTCAACACGGTGAAGGAAAACACCGTGAGGAAACGGGCATGTCCTAGAACCAAAAATTCGAAGACATGTAACATCTACCAACACGCACTGGGCTCGAGTGGTGGAATACGGCCCACTCCCTCTCACTGAGAGGAGGCCCAGCAGTGGGAACATTATAGGCTGATTATGCTTATGCTGTATAAAAATGTGTATCGTTATTGAAATGAGAGTACCGCTGTTCTAAACATACGCAGTCGGCTGCTACTGCAAGCAAATATAAATGATTCGTTTACAAAATCGATTCGGTTAAATTCATGTCAGAGTACAACTCGATCAGAAAGAATCTTCACACAAGGCTGTATACACGAATGTCAGGGCGCGACCTTTATCACATTGTTGAATTCGATTTCATACACCGTTCTGTTTGTAGATACGTAGGTATGTACATCCGCCTCATAATATTTTCCTATTTCAAACGATTTAAAGGTCACAAGTAACTTCAAAGGGCAAGAAAATTTTGTACCTAAATCCGGCTTTAGCACTTATCAAGTTAATGTTCACAGGTTCAACACTGACCGAATATTAGATGATATAATGTTCAAAGTTGTTGGTATTAGCTGTTGTGTAAGTATCTGTTTACTTTACAGTTTGGAGGCTTCTTATGCCATTTAATCTGGGGTTTACTTCAGGATCTGCTCAGGATTTTGGCTTCACCTCAGCTTTGTATTTAGGTTAAACTTTGCTTAATAACTTTTTTTTGCACCTGAAAAGCATTAATGGCCAATTTCTATAATTAAAGGAGCCTTATTGTTTAAAATTAAGACTCTTGTATCTAATGAAGCAAAGACCTCATAGATTTGCTAGTAGACCTTCCCGTATGGAAGTCAAATTAGCTTACAACAAAAAATGCTATCTTTGTTAAGCAAAACGAGTCGTTTTGGTTTTCTAGGAACCAAACATAAGTATTACACGTGGTCTTCAATATTGCAGAATTAGTATTAATGAGAAATAATAATAAATGTAGCTTGAATTTAAGTAAAAATTGCTCCAGCTAATACAATTTCCTCAGGCTTTTAAATCAAATGGAACTCAATATCACAATCTAATTCGATTCCCTCATAATACTGTTACGTGGTTACCTAAACCTATGTTATCAGGAACAAATACAGATAGAAGTATACTTTATCTGAAGCCCGACGAGGCGTAGACTGGGCGTGTATTTGCGAACGCGGTTCGTATATAAACGACGCGTTCATTTGTGCCTATGCAAACCATGGGCTGCGCACGTTCCAATTCACACAGGATGACGGGTCTGTACGTACGTGCTGCGCAATTATTGAAACTTTTTCAATTGCTACCCTTTATATTGCACAACAAAACTGTGCTTTAATTGCGAGCCTCTGATTGGTCTTAGGTACAGTGCTGGCTTTTATTTTATACTCTATTTTACGTGCATGACGAAACTCGAAATGTTTTTCGTTATTTTTCATGGATCTTTAGGCCAAAAATACTTTAGTAGGTACAATAACAGTTTGAATAACTCAAACATTATTAATTCGCAATAGGCAACAGTGAACAGTTAGAAATAATTTTAATCCCACAATTTAGAAGAGAAGTTATGTCCCTATAAATAAATCCGATTAGCGAGTTCCGAGCTTTAAAATTAGTGTACAATGTTTGTAATTCCGGAATGACTTTGAAACTAAAAGGAATTCTTGATTCTGAATTGAGTTTCAATGTTTTTAGCAGTCCTCAATCTCGCTTTTATGAAAATTCCTTTAATACAGTTGTTTGTACATATCTATGCTAAGTAGTTAACTTTTGAGCTCAGGACTCGGGCGTCCATTCCTTCATTATTAACTTACGATAAACTTTGTCTTACGGCACTTTTACTTAATTAAAAATCCAAGGTGAAAGCTACCGTCTACTTTTATGAGAACATGATAAGTTTATATTAGGTTTTAATTTTTTCTTTTTAGTTATTCAGTGCTTTAGGTACATATCAATTTAATAAAAGCGGCAACTTTATAAATGTTATTCATTTATACGGTTTTTAAGGATTATTTATTTATTATTTATATTAGATTAAAGTAGAGTAGGTAACTATTTAGGTAATTTTCTTTACTGATAAGTATTCTAATAGAAATATGAATTATTTAACGAAAACCACTCATTTAAATTGAAAAAAAAAATAAAACTTGAGAAAAATCCAGCGTCTTTTAATTCCCTTTAAATAAATCAGTGGCAAGTAGTGGCAGATGTACTGTTTCGTTATACCTACCAGCCTATGAGAGACACCTTGATTGATGCACCTCCCCGAGATTTCATTAAATGCTACCTACCATTTACCATCAAGAAGGCTTTGTTTGCGTAAACACCTTTAAACAGTATTGTTCTTCGTTTAAACATATGTTACGTTTACAAACCTATTTCGTTGTTTATCTGGTGACTGGTGATGGACGCATTGTCTTGTCCTTCTCTCGTGTCAGCATAAGTTATTACATATTATTGAGCTATTATATATTATTAAAACTGATACATGTACGGTATTATAATGTATGTACGAAAATGAATAACCTAGTGGACAGAGTGTAGGCAAACAAAAGCTGAATTTGACGTTGCAACGTTAGACAAAAGTTGAATTGAAAGAAGAAGACGAAAGCGCATGAGTGTGGAACATACCTATAAGTGAACATAAGCTCACGAACAGTCTTATATTAAGATTATTTTGTTTTTAAAGTGATGCTAAATCAAAGGTAAAGTAACTGTGAAAGTACTGTAGTGAAAACATTAGCCAGTCAGTAGATCAAGTAGCACGACTAACTGTCCAGGGTACGCCGGACGAAAGCTTGAGAACCGGAAGCACTTTTATTGCAGCCCGTCTACGGGTTATAGTCTGTAGTAGTAAAAGTTTAATCACGGTATGAACTATTATCCTGTTGCTAGTGCCAACACGAAAGAAGACAAGTAATAAAACGCAACAGAGCTTGGTTATATACAAGGGTAGCGTTTTGACGACTTGACAAAACATCGAGATTTTATTATTATATGTAAGTTTTATGTATATTTATGTATAATTCAAAATGATGAAATCAGCGTCAAAATTCAATGCGTAGTTTAGAAGAAAAACGCGGTCACACATACAGACAACGGCGGCGTATCGCGAAATGACCAGGCAGATCACGATATGACCACTTCTACGATCGGACGACGCCATATAGATTACGTTTACCGAAATGAAAACCCCCCCGTTTATAATACATAGAAACAAGAGTATGAAATACGATATTCTCCTATCTAGGATGCACACTATAAAGTTGTTATAATATGTATGTAACTAAGCCGACTGGCGATAATTACATTATTGGCTCCAAGCCAGGGTAATAGCGTGGAAGAAGAAAAAACAAACTTGGGTCGCCCTATATTTCATAGAAATATTTTTTACTCCATTTATAACATGGGAGGCTATTTTTTTCAACTCGTAAAATATGGCTATGCAATGTGGTCGTCGCCATAAATTCAGAAGAAAACTTTCAGAGAGGTAAAATTACACCATTTTGGATCTAAATCCCTTTGACTATTATAGGTACCTACTTAATCTCAGCAGAATGCTAGTCCAGTGTGGCAGAGAGTGTCATAGTCTAATATTACATCAACAAATGCCCACGATATAATGACATAAAAAGTAAGAGACAGCAGTCATCCCTCGAATCCTAACCCGTTTGTCCGAGCTAAGCTGTGACCGATTCAATTAATATTCTAACGCCCGTGTGATCACTCGTGTGGCGTTCTATTAATTGAACATACAGAACATCAGTGTCGGATTATTTTCGTTCATTTCATTCATTCGTTCAGAGGTCCGATACTGTTCTAATTAATTTTTAATCAGGTTTCTCAACACAAAAGCTTGTTTAATGAATGTGCGGCGGCTTCTATCTATACGAGGTTGTGTGGAGGATTTTCTTTTGTTTTTGCTGTATATTGTTTTAATAGGAGGATGTATTGTTGGCTGGTCAAACTGATTTAAGTTTGCATGCATTGGTATTACAATGAATGAAGTTCTGGAACTACGTGTATTACGTATGGCTATATTATAAACAATGTTATAAATCTACATAATGGAACCTAACTACCTCAACATATGTACCCACTTTGTCTAAACCAATTTATCTCTGCCTGAACCTATAAAATCCAGACTTTCTTTTATCTAGTTACGAAGTTTTTCTATCGTGCCAATTTTATAAATGTGCCATCATTGGCTCAGGGAGCGTGAGATCAGAAAATATTCGGCCCCGGGCGGCAATGGCGGCACGGCTCGTCGATTCAGGCTAGTTCGGGTGCGGTTACCTTTATCGACGCATTACACGGCCGTGAGAGACGCACGGATGGGCCTTTATACGCAAACAAATGTGATTATGTCTTACGTGTTCAGCATTCGGAACATTTTATGATGTTATTTAACTTTTGTACAGACTTAGTTGATGTAATCTAAAATGTAAAAGCAACCATGTGTAATTGTGTCAACTTGAGATAAAACGTTACACGCTCCTCATTACAGGGATCTGAGCTTTTAAATACATAATCTAGTGCGACCCTAAATCGTCGTCAAATTTTAACCATCCCACCCTGACTCTTTCAGGGAACACATTCATTTCAGCGCATAGGTAGCTTTGCGTCTCACACACAGCCTCACAATTTATGGTATCGCCTACCATAAATTGTGAGGCTGTGTAAAAAATAATTCAATTTGCAATATTTTCTTTATAGGCGCCTACGTGTCTAGGAAGCTCTGTGTACATGTCGCGACCAGACTACCAACGATAAGCTTTATTGATGCCCGACCCACAAAATGAGAGGGCTGGGAACTTCTAAGTCTCTAAACAAATGGGTGACTGGCGGCGCGCAAGATAGTCACCGAACTCGTTTACACTTGTCCATCAGCTTGCATTGAAATACCAAGATTTCATTTAGTAGGGAGCCTTGGATTTTTCATTGTCTAGCTGTTCAGACATCCAATTTTTCTTGTCTAGCTTTTCTGCTCGTAATTTCAACGCAAACTTTATCTTCGGGCTTATTTGTTGGATCCGGTCAAAGTGGAAAACGTACAATGCAAAATGGGTGTGTAAAATAAAATCGGAGCAAAAACTGGAACACATTAGTATAAATTCCTTTCCTTGATTGTGCTAACGTGGAAAAGAAATAAATGATCAACTATAACGGAAGTGTTTTATGCTTTTATATGTTCACAGTGTATTCTGTATAGATAGGTAGGTACGGAAATAGGCGTTGTTTTTCCGGAGGGTAGCACACCGCCGCGCCACGTTTTCTGCGCTGCAGTATGTCATATAACTACTTTGTTTAATCAGTAGACAGCTTCGCACGTCCTGAAAGGCGGTTGTGAAATATATGTAATAAAAATACTTTGCGACCAAATTTGTCAACGCTGAACAAAAGTTCGGAACACAGATGTGGGTTTTTTGTGGTATTCGGTCGCGGCGGGTAGTATGATAACTTTTATAGATGACAATTCGGCCGGGCTAACATTTTGGCCGCTCGCCAGAAGGGATAGTTTCCTCTCACTAACGATACGATTGTCAGGCGATTCATATTTTCACTCTGTTATGCTATAAATCAAATTTATGACGGTTACGTCAATATAAACAATATCTAATGTCACATTTATATTAAGTTAATGTGTTTGTCAAATATTTGGTCGAACTTGGATGTTATTACTTATTACTGTTAGTGGTAGGTAAATAAATATTCAAATGACAATATTATGTACGTTAACTTCGTACATATAGAGTAGGTAGAATAAAATATGTACCTAAGTGCAAATTAGATGCTAAAGAGCAAAGCTGTTCAACCCCATAGCCCACGGGCCACCATGTGGGCATGTGGCCCGCTAACACGTTTTAGTCTATTGAGAACAGATTTTAGGACTTCAAACAAGGTCTAAAAATATTTTGCAAATATTTTGCTCAATTAGCCAATAATAAAATATATTTTCAGACTTGATTTTATTATCAACCTCAGATTTGTCGACAAATATTGATAAGTTGTTAGCATAAAAATCTTTTCAATATCACTGAGTTTTTTTTTAGATTATTGAGACTATGAGTAACTTAAAATTATGGCCCCCTTTCAAAATTGGTTGGGCAGCCTTGCTATAGAGCAAACATATTGATAATCGTGCCTTGCAAACTAATATGACATTCAATTGCTCAGTTAGTAGAATAACCAGTACGTTGCCCTAGAGACCTAGACTAATTAGCAACGTGCTAAATAATTTGTTAGATGTTGGTTACTTATCATTTCCAGTCTGCTAATATGATGCTGCTGAGTACCAGTTGCTAATTGATATATATCTGCTAATTTTATATTATTATTATGTTACGGCGCTATATAAGAAAGAATGCAATAATTATTTTGTTACATAAACAAAATCGGAGGCTATTAACAGCTCTACAGTAACCTATTTATATTATTTAAGTTTCACAACTTGTGAATAAAACAAAATTTATCATAACAATCTGAATTGAATTCGTAACAGCTATCTGTAGACATAGTTTCAAAAGCATAGACGTCTTACTTCAGAAACGATTAATCAACAATGTTCCTTTGAGAATATTGTAGTAAAACATTTAGCTGTACAGACGAGTTAAAGCCTTTCAAATGACGTCCACTGTTTGTGCCGTTTCAGTTGAAATCCCGCATCGTGGGGACTGGTGTTCATTTAAGTGTGGCGCACGGAAGTTGTTCGGCTGACGTCTGTCCGCACTCCGCACTCTTAAATCCCGAACGTTTGAAATTTTCATTCTGTCCGTGTAAGTACGGGGAACTTTCGGGCACCGTCGTGACAGCAAAAGCCAGTCTGGCATGAGGGTAGACGAGTTTTAAGTAGGCATGTCTTTATTTACATACGAAAGTTTTGGGTTGTGTGTCCTCGCCGCATAAAATTAATGCGACGAATTGAAACGTTTGGCTTGGACAAAGGACTGGGGACTATAAATAAATTCTAGTAGGTACTTTAGGAATTGCTTGTATACTGATTCATAGACATCTTAGTTTTGTTATGATCGACGTCATAGACATTTTAATTTTGTTTTGCTACGTTAAACAGGACGTTAGATTGTACATTTTTAATAAGACATCAAACGTGATTAATTTCCCTTTACCGAATAAATAAATAGTTTCGCAATTGATTTCAAGCAAGCACTTGAGCTTGTCGTAGTTCGAGAGCAAAAAACTTTTGCTCGACATTCACTGCCTGCTTTAACTAGACACAAGTTTTAATTAGATATGTCCTTGTTAGTTAGTGGGAGAGGCAGAAGGCGCGTGTTGTTAACAAATGACCACACGCTGACGTCTCGAGTAAACTGGCGAAGTTTGGGAACAGGAGACAGCTTGTCGCCAACTGTCTATGTGCCTCTTACTAAGTATACATGTGTGTGTCTTTCTTGTTTGAAACGTGCCAAAGCTTTTGTAATTCGATCGTCAAAAGGAAGTCACATATTATGATAATACTAGGAGCTTATGAAAGGCAGAAAGCTGAGTGTAGTGGCGTAGCTTTTGCTCTGTACTTAGTTGACCAGATTGTAAAATTAGAACGGTACTACATAAGGAAAATACGTGGCAAAAGGCCTAAGGATTTTATAGCCTTCAATCGTTGGCGAAAGTTTGGTCGCTACAGTATATCCAAGCAGTTGGGGTCTATTCTGAATATGAATGAGAAATAGTTAAATTGTTATAATATGCGAGCGTATAGATTTAATTTCTATATTCATCGTTGGAAAACCGAAGCAGATGTTAATTTTGCTTATAAATGAAATACAGTTTCAGTTATGAGATATTATTCGAAGATGTCATTTGAGTAAACTGTATACTGTATAGGTAATTTATACTAGAGAAAAGATTTCGTCAAAAGAATTTTCATAATAACGTTAGCTGGACAGACTATAATTCTAATAGCATTTTACCGTGGTTCATATATATATATTATTTGGCTAAGGAAGGGAGGATTTTAGACCTGAAGTAGGGCATTTGAGCATATTTACATACTAAGCGTCCAGTGTCGTCAAACGCCTCAAAGTTTTCTATTGGTTTACATTTCCATGGAAATTAAAAAAATCCGTGTTGAGGTTGTTTGTTAGGGTTACGAAATTAATCATTTACGTCATACGTATTTATGCTTGTCTATTAAAATTAAGTAAATAAAAAGTAAAAAATGTATTGTCACAAGAAGCATTCACAAGAATTTGGTACATAGTTACAATATTTATTTATTTTTACATAAGGTACTGAAACTCATATGTTACGACGTCGATCATAGTTTGACACTAAAAATAATATCTTGAGTAGTGTTTATCCTCAATTATGTATAAGAATATGATTACCTCAAGGTAAAAATAAACAAAAGCGTATCAACACAAATAAAACACGCAGCAAAAAATCCGATATTTGGCGCGCATGAAGCAGACAGTAACGCTTTTTATCGATATTATGTTTGCCGTGGTGCTGAAGATCTTGTAGTATTTGCTCACGCGCCGTCTTCCTTATCCACCTTATCCACCGAGGCAGATGCCATCCATATAGATTTTATTTGAGGCTGAATTCGTGACATTTCCTTCTTTATTGCCATCTTATCTTTGTATTCTTGTTTAACATGCGTCTCACCTACTACTTTCATCGAAAAAAACGTAGGTAACGTGAGAAGGAATACGAATGAGTATATGCGTTAAATTATAAGGAATTTCTTTCGTGTATAGTTTATTGTGTATATGTATATTTTAACTTGCAGATACGTAGTGAAGAGTATGGAACATCTGTACGTATTTTATGCAATACTCAGAATCCAACTTTAATTGGTTGAATACAAGGCTTATTGTTCCTTGAATGTGAGTATTTTATTATCTTCTTTTTGTGATGTGCGTTTTGTTTGTGCAAAATAAACAAATTTTCTTTCAATAACTTCCCTACATAAGATTTAAATTACCCAGGAAACCAGCTTATGGAACTGCCCAAATTCTGCTGTAAAGTCTACCTACATCACATCAATTAGAAATTACAATACAACCCAACATTTAAAATGAAAATTAATTGTATAACTTTCTGCTTAACGTACGGTGTTCTATTACAACTTAGTTAAGTTAAGGTATTATTCAAAAACAGGTCTCTTCTGCGTTACACAATAAGTACACGATACTTATGTATTCTAAGCCGCTAACTTGGAATGGAAGTGGGTAAACTTGGAGCCAGCTAATTGCCTACGTACCTCTAACAGAAATTCCTTCCACTAAGTCAGTTGTTGATTGTATTGTTCGAAACTAAGTTATCGTTCCACGAACCTACTTATGTATGTGAGGGATTGTTAAGTTAGAGTAAATTTTCGCATAGATGGAGGGCATGAAGTAGTTCTGGCCATCAATTACTTAAAGGCTGTAAAAACAAGGACTGCATTAATGGATTTATGGGTAGCTGTTATTGTTGTTGAGCTGTTGTTTCATCGGGGCAACGTACCTACATTTTTAATTCAGATAATTGACTTTGGTTGTACCATAGAAACCATGTGTAATGATGAATAGCACAAATATAGAGATCTCATATTTCAAGATGTCAAAAGTTATAAGCAAATATGTAAAACAAACCTTGTCCCTAAATATAATACGTACTAAAATAAGCTTTATTATAACAGCGAGCGGGGAAAGCAAATACCTCGCGAATGAATTATGATAATACTGTATTTATCTAGCGTTACACGGAGGCCGTGTGTGGAGGTGATTACAGCGGCGATAAATTATATCAATTAATTAGCGCTTCGCACTTGTGATGGATCTCGACGAAATAGTGGAGCTTTTGCGTAACATTCACTTATGATATGTGGATTTAGATTTATCTTACTCAGTAATATTATAAAAACTACAAACTAAGGTATATTTATTGAATACGAGTGGTTGGTAGTTAGTCGGCTTTTTCCGTGCCACGTCCGTGTCACGCCCGTGTTACGCTTATACTACGTCCACATTACGTCTGTGCTACGCCTATTCTACATGCAAGCTACGCCCGTGCTACGCCGTAGCACCTTGACGAATTTTTAATTGTACCCGGTACGAACATAGAATGACACAGAGTGTGGACCCAGCGAGTAAGTATGAATTTATGTAAACCTGTTCCCGTCAGAATTTCACGTATTTTGCTCGATTCGAATCTAACCGCAATACGTGCTGTTAATAACTGTTGAATGTCTTGAAACTGAAACTGCGAAACAATTACCGTAATACACGATACTTAAAAATCAGTAATTTAACCACTACTCACATAATCAAAGTTCCGAAATAAAGCCATAACCCCTTCACTAACTACATCATCCATATTAATATTCTATTTGGCGTCTGATCATTACTTAGGAGCCAACGACCCTATCACTGCATAATACTATTAATTTATGCCGAAACCAACAACCAACAGGTAAACTTGCGATTTTCATGAAGTAATAGTTTATACCGATCACGAGCAAGTTTGCCTCCACAGATTAAAGCGAAAAGTGCTTAACGTCAGCGAACTGAAGGTAGCAAAGTTATTAATTCTTTCGGAGTCGTTATTACGGTTAAGAGCAAAAGTTTAAAAGTACGTTATCGAAGAGGCCAATCAAGATTCTATTGTTAAAAATTGTGGAAGTTTATCTAATGCTGGTGCAAAGTGTGTATAATTAAGAATTAAAATGTTCATTTTAAATGAACTTCTGCAAGCTATGCGTACTTTTATGATTTTGTGTAATGTATTATGTAATGTAAGCTTTATCTTTTCTAAAGTGACGATATTATCGTGGACGTACACGACATCACGATAACACATAACTAAAATGTGTGGAAATATATGAACACGCTTTTAAAGGACAATGCTCATGGATGTATGGAATCCCGTACCATGCTGCATCGAATTCAAACTACGTTTTTTATAGACTACACTTATTAGATTAACCACTACAAAATTTATTTTTGCGAACAAAACCAGGTTTCGGAGATTCCAAAAAAAATCGATATAACCTAAAAACTAGATACTTTATTTTGTTTGACATGTCATACACGAACGTCCATTATTGCTCCAAAAAACAGCGTAATCCGCGCCGTCAGACTGAGTAAAGCGCTGTTGGGTCTAGAGAACGTCTTGAACAATAACCCTTTAATAATCTTAAAATACTATTCATGATAGACAGACACTATCGCGCATGCCCATATTGTCGTCGAGAAGTCGATTAGGTAAGTGATAGAAAAAATAATACAAACAAGTCCATTTTTATTGAATTCCACACCTATATGACCGGCTATGAACGGCCAATTAACCATAGATAAAAAAAATAATAATCGGTTAAATAAAAATTGTATTCTATTCTTTTTAATTAATGTAGAATAAGCAAACTATATTTTTCTTACATGTTTTTGAAAGACGTGATCATGACACTTTAAATTTCAAGGTTATATTAATCATATCATTTGAAACGGAACGTCGTGTAAAGGAAATAAAACAATTTCAACACTTTTTTACTTTACATCAAACTCCCTGTTCAAAAATCAAATCCTCGACGCGTAATGTCTTTAAAAAAGTATGAAAATAATATATCATGATATTGATCTGATGCATGAGACTTTTTGGTACGACTTTTTGTCATTATTTATTTATCAACCAAGAGTGGTGAAGAGATTAGATGGCAGGTATTTTGGTTGAGAGGACCCGTGGAGAGGACAATAATAAAACTTACTAACTTTTTTTCTTTTTTTTTCTCTCTTCTCTTTTGCGTCCACAATAACGTTATAACGTGCACGTATCTCCTTATATTTTATGGACGTAGAGGTGCACTTACACGATAATATCATCATGTTAGAAATCACAAATTGCACATTACAGTCTCGAAGAAACCTAGATGGAAATGTATAAACCTTCCACTTTTTGGAGTCAGACATTTTCTACAGTAAATAATATTCTAAAGTATATAATAACTTCCAGAAGGTCGAAACCACGGTGTCATGACCATAGTGCGGAGTTTTGGTCGAGAAGAAATTGGAAAAGTTTCCGGAGTGCGGCCCTGTGTCCCTTTTAAATTAAGTTTTACGATTAAGACATGATCCAATCAGTGTCCAAATGCCTCAGATGTCCAAGAATAAATTTTACGACATCAACGACTTTCCCTTTTAAAACGGTTTGCAATTATTAGGCAGGTACTGAATTCACATTCATCATCATTATCCACAGCCTGACTTCATCCACTGCTGAGTACCTATAGCCCTCTGTTTTCTTGTGCCAATCCCCAGGCTCCTGTGCCAGGCCCATCCAGGTTCCCGGGATGGTAATAATTTCATCAGCCCATCTTACCGCCGCCGGTCGGTCGAATTCACATAAAGAGCATGTAATTAAATAATAATAAGTGTATTTTGTTCAGAAAAAATAAATACGGCCTGCAGTGCGATTCTGTAACCATCTCACCGTGAAAACTTAGGTGAAATGAGCGTGGAGTGAGCTGTCAGTGTCATCCCACCTGATACTAGGAATTAACCAAGCATACATTTACAATCATAATCGAGACTATAATAATATTTTTTTTTTGCTAATTCTATTGATCATTTTGTGGAGTTTTAATCTAGGAAAAAAAAGACTAGTCCTTATATAAGGACTAGTCTAGAAAAAAAAAGAAAAAAAAAACAAAATTGATATTCTGACTAAGTTTCTGTTTCGCTATTTTATTTGATACCCCCAAAAAATAGTAATGTTTTCACCACTTGAAAAATCACAGTTTTGAAATTAACTATAAAAAATTATCAATAGAATTAGCATAAAAAATATTATTAAAATCTCGATTATGATTGTAAATGTTTGCTTAGTCCATCCCTAGAATCAGTGGATTGGCACTGACAGCTCACTCCACGCAAGTTTTCACGGTGAGATTTTTACAGAATCGACATGCAGTACTATATTTCTCTAATTTTCTCAGAACATTATTCTGCATTTATAGCCTAAAATGTAACATGACTGAAAAAGTCCAAGTTTCTTTAAGAATAGCCAAAAAGTAGCGTATCGTGACGGATAGAAAGAATGGCAAGAGGTTTTGCCCAGCAGTGGAACAGTTTATTTACAGTATAACTTACCACTTATCGATGTTAGCATAAATAACTGTTATAATAACAACAATAAGTGAAAAAGTGGAGCATGTTCGAACAACGGCAACAAATTCTTGCTAAATAACTTATATTACAATTTCTTTTTAAATACGATCTTTCAAAAACACGATAGGTTCCATTTTATTTTCTAAGTTAGACGTCTACGTCTGCCGCCGAGTCGGTCCTTAACCGCAGCGTCAAAGTTAGAAGACAGTAGTTGGCACTGACGTTAAGTGGAGCAGACCCATAAACTTGCGAGTATGTAGTACAGAGCAATGGCGGCGCGGAAGACATGGTCGTAAACTTGTCTTTAATGTCAGTAAGGTGGACAGCTAGGTACGTATCTATTGTGGACTTGATATTCAAATAGAGCGATTAAAGCAGTTATTAAATACCATTAAGGACTGATTTTTCCAATACCAGCCAGTCTATTTTATACAAATCTCACCGTGAAAACTTAGGTGAAGTGAGCTGTGTATGCTAGAGATTGACATAATCGACAGTCACTTGAAGCTCACTTCACCTAAGTCTTCACGGTGAGATTTCTACGTCTGATAGTTTTTGATTTTGATAAAAGATATCTGACGGAAGAAACAGCCCTAACCCAAATAAAGTTTTAATGAAATAGGCACGAAATATAACCTACTTTAATTAGAAATTAAAATTCTAAGCACAGTTAAACGGCAGTTATCGCTATGGTTTCATGTTTCAAAAATGTACTTCAATAACCTCCGAAGCAACTGTAGTCATTTATACAGCAAATAGGTCACGACGGACTACTTTGCACATCAAGTTTAGTTAAATGTCTCTACAAGTACGTCGCAATATGGAATTCAGACAAAAGAACTCAAACAAAGACTTTCCGTCCTATTTTTCTTTTGTTTCTTTTTGCTTCAACATTATTTAATCATGCAAAATGTACGGGGCAGATGTAAATTGTTCCTCTACAATAATTGATAGATGTTGGCCTCTTCTCCCCTCAATAAGCTAACAGTAGCTTAGTGAGGGGAGAAGAGGCAAATCCAAGGTCTACAGAGACCTTGGATTTGCATCGTAAGGTCCGTGCGAGGCGTACATTTGAAATTGTAATTGTGTATATCTTTATTTTCCCTCACTCTACTACAAATTGTTTGTAAGCCGACTGAGGCCATTTGAATATTTATCTCATCCTTATGTGCATTCATTTGCAACATTTTCATATAAATAGTTATAAAACGCTTACCAACTTAAAAGCAGGGCGTCGTTTTCATTTTAACAGTGAAAAGCTCTTTGAAATGTTAAATGGATATGTTAGTTTCACACACGGGTTTCACTCGTGCTGTTAAAATCTTTTTGAATAAAAAACCTCGTTTATCAGCGACCACAGACAGCCAAGCAATTGCCATTCATGCACTATCAATCATAAACCTACGTTCTGACTGAATCAGCTCTATTCACGTAGCTTTATTTTATAAGTCAGAATAAATACATAGCGTCGCTTCCAATTCAATATTCTTTCAAAGAATTTTTGGTCGGATCTGGGGCTCCATTTGAAATTATAATCAGGGAAACGCTTTTTTGCTTGAATAAACGTCCAACAGCTTGAAAGTCAACTGGCTCTGATAAATTGGACACGTTACGACAAACCGCAGTCCGGTGCTGCGACTGATTAGTTTAAACCCTATACGAATCAGTTTCCAGCAACGTTGGGTGAACTTTTTATTCAAGCGGATTAAGGTTTTGGTTTCCAGCGGATTTGTCCCCAAATCCGTTGTAGGGCGGTTGGCGCAAATCCAAATGGCGTTCGACCATTAACGGCGCCCTAATTTTCTTTTCGACTGAAATTATTTGGACCATGATAGAATCGAGAAGTTTTACTAAGCCCGTTTGTCTATACGCAGCCAGTGTCTTAATAAAAGTGCGTCTGAACGAATAACGAGTGATTGTCAGTTGAAGTGCGTGCCAAAAATGTTTGAATATGCAATGGCGGTAGACGCGAAAACTTATAGGTAAAAATTCTAATGAAATAGATGCCGGATGATGCTAAAATGAGGAGGAAGATGTTAGTGGTTTAACGCGCACGTTGAGAGATTTTATTGAATTATTTATAAGCCTCTTTATTCTGAATTGTTTGTACTCTGATGTATGTTGTTAAAGTATGTCTCTCGATTCAGCAAACCTCTTGGCAAAGGCCTCCTCTAGCTGTTTCCATTGAATCCTATCACAGGCCACTCTCCTCCAGTTAGGGCCCGCTGTAAGTTTTATCTCGCCCTCCCATCTCCTTTGTTATTTTCCTCTTTTCCGTTTACTATTTGTGGGATACCAATCAGTTATTAATTTTTCATGTATCCAGTCCACCTCCATTTTTGCTGGTCAATTCTGGTCAAGATGTCCGTTACTTTTGTTTTGTCTCTTAGATGTTCATTTCTTATTTGATCCGTTTTACTTGTTCTTGTCATACTTCGTTCCATAGATTTTAAGCAGTATCGTAGTTTATTTCTGTAAGTGCCCATATTTCGCATCCATATGTTATGCACGGTAAGGTGCATAGCATATGGATGTTGGTGTTGACAATTTTTCTTTTTATGGCAATACCTAGTCGTCTAATAGCACCTTTTAAAATGACCAGTATTTTCTCCATACGCTGGCTATTCTTGTGGTTATTTCTTTATTTGTTTGGTCTTTAGGAGACACGTTGAGAGCTAAAGCTCTACGAATATGGATTTTTATCAGGCCTTATTCTCCTTCCTACTGATTTAGTAGGGTACTATATTAGGGGGTATAAAAGTTATGTAGTAGGTAACCTGAGCGAAAACCCTCACTTACGAATAGGTGTGTAGATTTTGCATTCATGAATATTGTACTATTTTATTAAACAATATTTTTCCCCCAGACTTAATAAAAACAAACAAAACGAAATTTGAATCTGTCCCAATGAAATTCGGAATCTTAAAGAAACTTTTCGAAAGAGATCTACTTAATACATTTGCAGATTTTTCTTTGACACTTTGCAGCTCTGTTCTTGATAAGTAAAACGACCAGACTTTTATCGAGTAGAACTTGCTACTCGAGTCGTCGATTTGTTTCACGATTTCGCAATTGTTCTGTTTATGTACTCGTAAAGGCCACTGATGTACAAATATACGGTGCAATTAAGCGTGATAAGGGAGATTGGCATAAGCCTAAGGAGGCCGATGGATTGGTGATCGGTGTTGTTTCTATTAGCAAACAGTAGGACGATTTCCACTTTCCGCTTGTTGGGATAATCCCCTCACTAAATACGTGATTGGAAATGGATTTAAAGGAGAAAGTAGTCTATTATTCTATTTTTGAAATGTATTTTTAATCGTTCGGATGCCTCCCTGGATTATCACTTTTTAATTAAGCTGTTTTTTCAATAGTCACATAAATTTTATCTGAAGAATATATACAGCGTGTAACGGAGGGGGGGTATCAACCCTGAAGGAGGTGAATGTGCTCATGAAACTCAACAACTTTCCCCAAAGAACATAGGTCGAAATATGAAAAAAAAATTTGGCCCTCCCATAGTAAATCAATCAGCTGGTAGTCAGTTTTGTAAGGGAGGGCCAATTTTTTTTTTCATATTTCGACCTATGTTCTTTGGGGAAAGTTGTTGAGTTTCATGAGCACATTCACCTCCTTCAGGGTTGATACCCCCTTTCCGTTACACGCTGTATATATATATATGACAATTTGAAATATCTTCTATACAAAAGCTGTCAAAGCGTTATTTTTATTTTTCTGATAAAAGTTATTTGACTCTTGAAAAATCTGCTGTATTGTAAATTGATTTTAATCAAAAATGTCTATGAAATAGAGAGAACCAATAAGCCCCGTGGTTTCCAGTCTGACTTCAAATTAAATTCTAATATACTCGTACTAAGTTTAACTGAAGACAATTACAGTCAACTAAATTGCCTTTAACTGCGTATAGAATTTCCAAGTTTCGCCATAACTTTGATTCAAAGTAAAATTAAGTCAGTTCAAGGCAGAGATACGATTAAATCATGAGGAAAAACGTTTTGTTAGAAAAGATTTATTATCGAACAAGCCTGGCGAACGGGAATAAAGAATTTTAATAATATATTAATATTATTAAAATTATTTGTTCCATCCAAAGGTCCATCCAAAGGTTGTCTTTAAAAGATCGCTCTTAGCGATGAGACCACCTATTGTGTCACACTTTGTACAATTTATATATTTATGTCTGTAATTTATATGGTGTGCATAATAAAGAGTGTTCTATTCTATTCTCTATTCTATTTGTTCCCGTGTGTCGTTTGATAAAAGAAAATCGTTGCAATAGCTCATTATTTTATTTGAAACAAAACTTGAGAGGGACCGCTCAAAACAAAAATAGATTGTTTTGTATTTGAGTTTCCATTATACTTTCTACTTTTGTTTCTATAAATAAAATCATGATGAAAGCTGCGAAATACTCGGAAATATGTAATTGAGGCGTCCGGTCTACGAGCAGGAAGCATTTCAGAATTTATTAAACGAAAACCCTATAAAAGTAGCCGAAGAATTACGTACCAAAATACTTGTATATTTGTGCTTTTACCAACAAAACGGTGGAACTTTTTAGATGTTTGATGTTGTTTTACCTGAAACAAAAATATATTTAATTTAGATATGATTCGAATCATGTTCCATTATATCGCGCTGATTTGCTGGCTTCGTGTTCTCTTCTACCGATATTTTTTTCTCCTAACAGTTAATTTTGTTTATATGTATGTATCTATGTATTAGTATTCATTCTTGTATTATATAGTAATTTCTTAGCTACTTATCCCGAATGTTGCACCTACCATATTTTGTCTCTGCATCACCCTAAGGTTGACTGGTAGAAAATGCCTCAGGCATTAAGTCCGCCATTGTACAGTATTTTTTTTACTTGTGCATAAAGTTTGAATAAATAAATAATAATACGAAAAGCGTTGTAAACATGTTTCATAGCTAAAACGAAACATTTGAGCAGATTATGTTCAGTAGGGTAAGTGCGTAACACACTATCAGTAGCAATGGGTTTCATTTATAATAATATATAAAAATAAAAATTATTATTATTATATATTATTTATGTTGTTGAGCAGACACATTTTTCGAACATATGGAGCGATGTACTAACAACATTCTTCAAAATTATTCAAATTGAGAGGAATAGTGTGTTACGCAATTAGGGACTTTCATGCCATTATGGCAAACTACAGCAGCGGCCTGTAAGGACTACAGGCAGCAATAATGCTAACAATGCAAAATGCAATGTTCCCCGCGCACAGAGTTTAGCGGCCATTTCCCAGCACCGTGACAATAACTTGTGTACTGTTTAGCTTATTAAGAAGTATCAGTCCGCTTAATAATCATGGTCATCTGAATAGACATTTATTCTGTACACTGGAATTTTATTTACAACCTTCTCCAAATACGATACGCATAAGGTCCCAACATAGCCTACAGTCTTCCTCAAAAATTGGCTTATCAATTGGAAAAAAAAATCAAATTCGACTGATAGTTCCAGAGATTAGCGCGCTCAAACAAACAATAAAAAAAACAAACCGGCCAAGCCCGATTCGTCGGATTCGCGCACGAAGGGTTCCGTACCATTATCTATAAAAACGGCAAAAAAATCATGTCTGTTGTATGGGAGCCCCCTTAAATATTTATTTTATTCTGTTTTTTAGTATTTGTTGTTATAGCGGCAACAGAAATACATCATCTGTGAAAATTTCAACTGTCTAACTATCACGGTTCATGAGATACAGCCTGGTGACAGACCTTCGGACGAACGGACGGACAGCGGAGCGGGAGTAATAGGGTTCTGTTTTTCCCTTTGGGTACGGAACCCTAAAAACAAACAAACTCTTCAGCTTTATTATTAGTATAGAAGATTATCATTATCATGAACAGATTTCGTATGTAAAGCTGAATCAGTGCTAAGGATGCAGCCAAAAAATATTCCATTTCTAATAAAAAAAAGATTACCAAAAACCAAATAGCTCGAACAAAGTCCCAAAGACAAGCGAAGCCGTTGAATCCGAAATAAGAACGACCTAAGAATACAAAGCGAAAAAATTGAATGGAATATTTCCAATAGCAGCAGGGATTGTACGAGTTCATTTCTTTTTGAAGCACAGATATTATCTGGATAGGCTGTATCTAGGCTAGGCCTGTTCCAAGCAGATCTGTATCTAGAGGAAAAAATCAATAAGCAATGTCAAGACCTACCTTGAGGCTAAAGAAAATATTACAAAGACTCAATGTATTTTTGCGAAACTGTTTTCCCTATAAATAATGGCAATTACCATTCGTTACTAGGGAAATAAACGTGTCGTTAAGGACCTTACGCCATGAGGAAAGTATTCGTAACGTCTTCTAATCACACATTTGTTTTGTTGTCATTCTATCCAACATTGTGTGAAGAATTTTGGGCACAAGATCATTACTTAACAACTATCTCCTCAGAAAATGGACCGTAGTATGATAGGCTCTATACATAAAACGCTTCAAAGAAGAATGATGCGGTAATTCATTTTTTGAGCTACTTTGTAACAATCTCGACTAAATATTCGGTCGTCAAAAGCTGAGTGCTTTCGTAACTGCTAAGTGTTTGTTATACTTAACTAAGTGGTGGATGTACTAAACGACTTTACTTTGTGGTTGTTGGAAAGGAGAATTTTAAAAAGAGGGGCAAAAGGGAAAATTTTAATAAGAGGGGCTTGTGGCTAAGTAATAACAGCCGCATGGGTCGATCGATCGGGTTAAGCTACGCTTGCCGCGGTTGGTCCGTGGATGGGTGACCATCTTCACATACCAAGACACCTCCGTGGCTCGGAAAGCACGTTAAGCCGTTGGTCCCGGCTGTCATTCGTGGATCTTTTACAGTCGTTACGGGTCGTCAGTAGCCCGAAAGTCTGACAACCAGTCTTACCTAGGGGTACCGTATTACCCAGTAACTGGGTTGTGGAGGTCAGATAGGCAGGCACTCCACGTAAAATACTGGTATTCAGCTGCATCCGGTTAGACTGGAAGCCGACCCCAACATAGTTGGGAAAAGGCAGGCAGATGATGGAAAGGAGAATTTTAAAATACCTTGGAAAAACAGCCTAACATACTTTTTTAAAAATCTTTGTTACCTTCTCTTCATTAAAATCTGGCCAGAGTTTTTTTTGCTTTGTAGGTACTTTATAAACCGAATGGTAATTTTGAGTAGATTGATGGTCCGCCATTTTGAATATTAGTTTAACCTCCATGAATGGCACCTGATATACTTAATAGATTCCTTCCACAGTTATTTTAGTCATACATACCCACAGCGTGCCAAACTCAAAGGTCGAATGTCCTATATTTAACCGAAGCTTTTTAGCAGTTTAAACTAAAATTAATTTAGAGGTTGGCCCTCACAGGGCACACAACTCGTGGTAGTTAGATTTGCATAATTATGACCATAACGGGACATGAAAGACTTTCATCTATATTGCCCTTTAAATTAAGAATATTGCGAGTATTGCAGACGTTACCTTAAGTTGGATTTTGAGCACTTTTTGGTGCCACGTGTGGTAAAGTATGTACGTAATCGTTACATTTCACGAAAGTCATTTGGGTAGTAACAAATGGGTGTCACAGTGGTGCGTTACTGGTTTGAGAATTTTGGAGCCAGTTGTCTATAGCCGGCAGTACCTACTGATTAATTAGTATAGTAGTCACAGGGTAGGCAATTTTAAATTATAATATGAAACGCATAGAAACAAAATAACTTTTGCTCAGAAAACACCAAGTCATATCTTCACTAGCTCTTCAAACCTACGTCGTAAAGTGTGCTATAAAAATTCTAAATAAGGGAACGAATCCCACGTTCTGAAATGTTATGCACGTGAAATACGAAGCTCTATTCCATATTTTTCTCTGAATTTCCATGTAAGATAGATGAATTCAAAACCAATTCGTTCGTTCAACCGAAAAGCTTTAGGATATACCTCGTGTTAGCGCGTAATCTTCTTTCATCGCTTCGGGCATTTCTACTCAGAGAACTCGATGAGGTTCCGCTTAAGTGCGCACTTCTGAATATTATGCTAGTTGGAATAACTCGGCGAAATTGCGTAGTCAACTCATTTCGGTCAGCACAAACTATGGAACAAAGTGGAATTAAGTGAAGTAGTTAGAGCTAGTGATGTGTTTAATTTAGTGGTATTATATGAAGCAGAGCCTCTAAGAGTGGTCTAGGCGACGACGATTGTTTTTTGTTTGTGTAGAAATGTGTCGCAATTTAAGATAGAGGACCGAGGTGTGTGTTTGTATTGATAAAAACGAACGGTTGGACTAGCTGTTAGTGTACATAGAGAATATTGGAGCCGCGGTGACGTCAGCACGTTCACGTGCCTGTTGGTCGACACGTGTCGCTCACGGATGTGTTTTTAGAACATGGTCAATATCAGACGATTAGTAATTATGGTAATTACTGCGTTTGTTTTGTCCTATTCAAAGAAGTCTCGGAACTGAATGTTTAATACTTCTACCATCGCGCCGTTATTATAACAGACACTGTCATCCGTCAGTCAGGATGACACCTTCAAATTCTCCGTTTTTTCCATTGAGATGGGATATAACAGGAGATGCCCTGTTATTCTATACACGGTTGTAGGTAGGTGCCAGAGCAGCCATCTTTGTCGCCAAGTTTCGTGGTAGTTCAGCTGTCAAATGGTTGTTTATTTTTTGTATTATTGAGATTTGCGAGAAAATTACGAGGACTTTACCTTTAAAACTGCATGTAAATGTTGAAAAACAGCAATTCAACATGCCTGTGTGTTGTATTGTGAAGTGTGGTGCAAGGAAGAATGAAAATCAACCTCAACTTTCTTTGCACAGGTTAGTAGCCGGTTTTCATGCAATAACACATACAATAATAGACATTCGATGATATAATTGTAACGCGATCATGAATTTATGGCTAAAGTATTGATATTTGGGTGAATTTCCGTATAACAGACCTTTTTATTATTTTGTTAATTCATTCGTTTGTTTACAATAATATGTCATAATAGAATAGTGTTGTACCGTTGCCTAATAGTTTCCGGAACTAGTTCCTCCGCTGGAACGATATCGGTATATTCTGCTATGTTAACATAAATAGTCCTGCGTCTTATTAGCTCCGATTGACCTTGCTAGGTCCGGCCCGTGGTTCACAGCACCAAAATCAAAATATTTTCTTTCACATAAACCTACATGGGCACTTATGAAACGTCAGAAGCTAGATGCACGGTTCCAAATGGTGGTTTCCTATGCAAAAGAACCAGCGAGAAACACCACGGTTACTCTTTTAAAAACAATTGGCTTTTACAATGTCTTCTATTTTTTTTAAGTACCTGGTACTTGTTGACAGGCCTACACTGCCCTCCCCTACCTATTAACATTGTAAAAGCCAATTATTTTGAGTAACCGTGGAGTTTCTTGCCGACTCTTCTCCATAGAAACCACCAATTGGAACCGTGCACATAGCTTCTGACGTTTCCTATTGATTTTAGTTTCATATGCTAATATAATATAGCTGTAACCAAAATTATTTATTGATAAAAATACTTGCACTTTTTATAGGTTTCCTAAAAAGGAAGGACTAAAGAAAAAGTGGTTAGAGGCTATTGGTGAAGAAAATATTAATCCCCGACATAAAGAACATAAAGTACCTCTGTTCACTTCACTTTGAAGAAAGCTGTTTCAATAGAACACTTTGATGTAATGAGATTACATGATAACTCTGTTCCCACAGCATTTTTGGTAAATGTGTATTAAAATGATTGATTAATAATAGCCTGGCCGTTTGGCCTGAAATAAATAAATAGATATATATTAATTACATATATAAAAATAATAAGAAATAAATAAATCATATTCCACAACTTTCACACAACGCCATCTAGTCCCAAACTAAGCAGAGCTTGTGCTATGAGTACTAATTATAAAGTATGTTTATCGAAAATAAACTAGGATACGTTACTATAAAGTAGGCAACCTTAGTTAGAACGGACTATAAGTTAGTATACTATATTATGATCCAAACGTGATAACTAGTACGACTCGTATTTAGTATCGATACTCGTTATAGTAACACCAATGTTCCTTGATTGATACAACCCTAGCAATGGCAGCCATTTTTTGAGACAATATGAGTTGTAGGTAGGCACCCTTTTTTCGTAGGTATTTCCAGTCCATATATATATGTCTATGATTTTTTCAATTTTTTATGTATTATTTTTAAAAATTCTTTGTGTTTCAAAAAATCGCAAAGAATGTGCGCAATATGAAGTAGTGATGGGGCAATGGAGAAATGTCGACGATGCGTGAACGTGCGCGATCCATCGCCGCCCGTTCGATGTCCACCGCGCACAGGGTGGATGGAAAACAGCACATGAAGTCATTTTTTGCTCCGTTGGTGTAATTGCTGAATGGCGTTCCAGTGTGAGTATAAATAAATGAATAAATAAATAAAGAAATAAATTATGAAGTGCAAAACACTAATCATGATCATGCCCACGTGCGTGGAACTGGTCAAATTCACAAGTCACTTACCATAACTATAAATCAACGTCAACCGCCTTAACATCACTTCAATTATCACAAAAAATATCAAACTAGGTCACCAACCAAAACTAAACTAATCTCATAAAAATATGTAGGTACCAAACTCACTGCGCGATTCATAAAAGCGAGTTCAGCTGGTTACGCTCTAGGCGCCGGGATTAAATGCTCAGTGTGCGCTAATGCAGATCCGTGGAGAGCGGAGCTCGAGCACTTTTATAACGTAACGAGCATAGCCGGCTTGCTCACGTCTACTTAGCTATAAGAACAATGCTTTTCTAACTCTTTACCTGCGAGTCGCGACTGTCGGCGAGCGCTTTACGCTGCGCTTTCATAATGCGTTCAAGATTAAGCTTTGATCTTTTTTTCGAAATGTAAATTCTCAATGCGGATGTGGAGTTATGGAACTTTTTATACAGTTGAGAACATATGAGTGGCCCTAGTGACGGTTTTAGAAATTAGCCGTGTAACACCCATTCGCTCAAAATTGGTTCGGATGTGTTCACAATTTATACATATTTCAACAATACACAGGGTCGTAAAATTTTAATTGTTTCCTCTATACCCTAATTTAAGTAGCAAATAACTGGAAAATAGATTTTGCCAAGTTTCAGTACATCACATAATTTAACCCTTTAACTTTGGAATATTAGCAATAAAGCAAAGGCCCGGCCATTTATTATGTACACGAGTAACTAAGGGCAAGCCCGAAGTTGGGCAAGCTAGAGGATTCGGATTCAATTTAAAAAGTTTAGAACGAGACTTGTAACTTCGACGACCCATCCTAAATGTACGCTGGGAACTGCGACGGACTTACAACAGCAAACATTAATAAAGCAAGAAGTATCTGCCGAAGTGCCGTCTTTAAGCTGTTCCGATAGTTCTGAATTAGGAAGTTTTATCTTTGATGGGAGCTCGCCGCCGAAACAAGGATGAGGTGCAAAATATATGAAGTTTTCTGTTGCGGATCAAAAAAGTTTCTTGCGTTCTTCTTAAGCGCACTCAATATTAATGTGATTCTTTCGGGATCCCTTCTTTTCACACAATGTTTTTTCTTTCCTAATATAGCATAACTTCATAACTATTTTCGTATAATAATACTTTGCCATAATTGTTTTGGCATACCGTTTATGTTGACATAACAGGTTAGTTTAGAGAATTTATGGTTAAAAGATTATGCGTAAGCTGTTATGCGTAAATATAATTAGGATAAACAAAAGTATGCCATGTTATGTGGTCTTAAAATTTTATGCAAATGGATAGTGATACGATTCTTTCGGAAGGCGAAGATACTCGACGAAATAATAGATAAGCGTACGAGTGGGACTCAGCAGGACTGACAAAATTATATAGGTTCCTTAGATACGAGACCCTAGAAAAGATACCCTTTTTTCCTTACTATATTGCTTGTCTTGAAGTTTTTGGCACGTCCTATTATCTCGGAATGGGCTAGCTATCACAGAGTAATCTAAAACGCAACATAATCGAATTACTTCGAAAAACCTGGTGTTGACACGAACACGGAGTCGGCTGCAGATTTACACTTGACCAATTCCTTAATGCGATTCTAAGACGATAAGCACGCTGATAAGTTAGGATGGTTGTTGCCACCGAAGTAATTTCCTCTATTGAGATATCTTTACATTTTCCTGTAAATACAACCAATTAGCGTTAGCTGGACGATTTATATGAGCTTGTTTAACATTTTGAAGGCAAAACTTTGTAATTTATCGCTGAACGCTGATATTAAATACGGCCTATTCAAAGAAGTTCGCAATTAAAGGGCAATTAATGTAAGCGTGAATGTAAGGTAACAAATGGGCGAGTTAACGCTTTTGGTAAAAATAATAGCTGGTCTTTTATGATAGGGTGCGATTGTTTACTGCTGCTGGTATATCAAATCAAATCAAAATCAAATCAAAAGTCATTTATTCAAACTAGGCTGAGAATCAGCACTTTTCGAACGTCAAAATTATAAAGACAGTCCCCCAAAACGCCCGCCCTTCACCACTTCCTAGTGCTTTCTATAACTTATGTAAGGATAAGTTTGATTGAACCGATGGTCCTAGTTTATCATTTGTGACTTCAAGTGACAGCTATGTGAACAGAACCCAGTATTGCATAAATATGTAAGTGGCCACGCCCTTTATACCTGGAGGCTTTTATTTAGATAGTAAGTTTTTGTTTACATTTTTAATTTTGATTTATTATTTTTTTGCTTGAGTACATATAGTTTTTATTGGATTTATTGGTATATTGGCGTGACTAGCTGACATATGGCAAATAATTTAATTTAGTGTTCTATGTCTTGTAAAGTACTTTGCATACCTTATATTGTATTCAATCAAGTATTTTCTAACTGAAAAGATAGCTGTGTTGCTGGGGAGTTTGTTGCGCCACTTCTTCTTCCCAGCGAAAGCACAAGGAAGTGGTGAAGGGCGGGTGTTTTGGGGGACTGTCTTTTGTAATTTTGACGTTCGAAAAGTGCTGATTCTCAGCCTAGTTTGAATAAATGACTTTTCATTTTGATCACTTTTTGCCTCACAATTTGAAGCTGATATTTATGAGACGAGAATAGAGAGGGGCCCGTGGCTAAATAATAACAGCCGAACAGGTCGATCGATCAGGTTAAGCTACGCTTGCCGCGGTTGGTCTGTGGATGGGTGACCATCTTTACATACCGAGACCCCTCCGTGCCTCGGAAAGCACGTTAAGCCGTTGGTCCCGGCTGTCATTCGTAGATCTTTGACAGTCGTTACGGGTAGTCAGAAGCCCGAAAGTCTGACAACCAGTCTTACCTACGGGTATCGTACTACCCAGTAACTGGGTTGTGGAGGTCAGATAGGCAGTCGCTCAATGTAAAATACTGGTATTCAGCTGCATCCGGTTAGACTGGAAGCCGACCCCAACATAGTTGGGAAAAGGCTAGGCAGATGATGATTTATGAGACGAGAATATTGATTAGAGAATCATGAAGAGCACTTGGCAGTTGGACTGGCAGCAGGCGCGTTATTAAGGGAATGGTAGACTACCACGTGTCAGGTTAAGTAATTCCAGCCTTGCCCTTTGAGAAAATTATTCGAGGCACGAGTACACGAACTTCGTACAGACAATCAGGTCCCACGCACCGGCACCGCTTCATCAAAACTCGCTAACTGTTGTTAGAAATAACAAGTGACCGTATGTTGAACGGCCGTCCAATCCTGTCATTCATCCATTGGCGGCTTTGTGTGGAAACAAAGGAACTTTAGCGTCAGCCGGGCCGCCCCCGAGCCGCGACGGAACAATAAACGCGGACTAGATAAAATAAACTTTGACAATTGCTCAACGACGTGAAAAATTAACAAGACCCTTACGTTAACGCTTGTAGTTAAGTGCTGAAACAATATATGGGGCCTACGTTATTGCCTCCAGTACAGCCGCAGGTTCGTGCGGCGAGAAAAATTGCTCGCGTGTACTTATTGCCTCATAGTCGTGTGTAATGAAAACGCAAGCGTAAACTTCGTGTGAAGTCTTTACTTTGTTGAAATTCTAACAGACGTATTATTAAAAAAAAAAAAAACTTGCTGTTCATGGAAAGTAGGGCTCCAGATCTGGTAAGGCCCCGATCGGCTAACCGATTAAAATATTGGACTTAGAAACAAACTTGGTGCTGTAACCTAAATTAGCAAGTTAAACAAGGCTCCAATTAGATAAAATAGACCCTCAGCCGGGATAGATAGGGGCTACAAAACGGTCTGGAAAGGTATTAGTCCACTAAATGGACCATCCATTTGGTGAGGATACGGTTCAACGTTACATGCAAGAGAATTACAGCAATTTTAGATAAGGGCTTTTCATGATTCCTAAGAGTTGACCACTAAAAATGTATCACGATGCAACTTTCCATTTAAAATGGCATTTTTGCATAAAATGTTAATGATAAAGCTCAAGTATTCTCTCAATCTTCACTTTGAAGCTGAATCCCAATTTTCACTTTTGCAGGAAACCTAACATCCATTTTAACGTCGCAAGAAATCTAAGCTAAGCTTCGCCGTACAGTTAGAAATGGATCGAAATGCCTCATTATATTCAGTAATTGGATAGGTGATTATAAAAAGAGGCTCGACTAGGGTGTAGACTGCTCTCCGTTCGAGAGCTGGCGACGGCTAGTAGAGCCGACGGAGCTCAGTTTCGCCGAGAGTTTTCGATTTGATTGTTTCATCTACATTTATTTCGTAAAATACAGACTTGCAGGAAAATATTATATTCGTAGCCAAATAAAGCTGCTCATTTTAGCAAAATATCCATTTGCTTCAGCTTCGAATATAGTTCGCCATTTTAAAAGTGTTTCATAGAGATTTTCAACTGAAGGGTGTAACAGTCTAGTTTTGGGTACACTAAAATACAGTAGGACACTTGGCAAGACTTTGCTTGGTGCCTGCAGATGAGATAGAGGTTTAACAGAATTATTGATGGCAAATGGAAAAATCGACTACTGGCAGAGTACCTAAATGATAGAGGAGGAGACGATTATTGACAAGGTTGCTAGAAAATTCTAGATGCGAATGATGGAAAGCAGGGAACCATGAGCCAAACGGATGTGGCTGGTAGAAGATTGTCAGTAACGATAAGTATTTACATGATTCTACAACAAAATTCACTGAGATTAATCTTTTTAATATTTGTTTATTTTAATTGCATTGACATTGTATTTTAATTTTAATTTTTATCTGTGACATTTTTAATTTATATTCATTAACTAATTTATTTTGTAGCAGTGATATTGTGATATTTTATGTTTTATGTAATATGGGTCTTGCCTGAATTAAATGATTATTATTATTATTATTATTAATAGATCTGTCTAGCTATTATCCAACCTGTCATTGTAGATCAGGCACACTTATTTCCTGCTAACACTTTGTCGCTGCTAAGATATTATAATTCAGCTCCAAGTAAATCATGTAACATACTCGTTATTAAATCAAACGTCTACCTAGATATAGGCGATAAAGCGTTATGATTGCATCTACAATTCTATATATAGCTGAGTTATCCAAGTTACAATCACGTTACCTTACGCAGCGCTAAGCCGATCGGGCTTCGACACCAAGGCGCGAAGCCGGTCAACTGTACCCTCTACTTACGGGTATATTTCCGTATAGTTTTTCCTTCGCCTTGCACTCAAGGGTTAAGGTTGCCTATGAATTATTGATTTCAAGGGCTCTTTGGTTATAAATACGCGCAATCAAAGGTTGAACTTTCAGTAACATAAAACGTTAATTTAATTTGTTGTATTAGTTCTCGAGAAAACAGTTTTTGGACTTTTAGATACATATAATGGTTATAAGGTTCTATTTTGATAAGAAACAGTAAAAAGTTTATGTCCCAAAAGAAAGCATTCACATAAAGACCAAACCAAAGCACCTGCCATCAAATCTCTTCACCAACCTTGGTTGACTGGTAGAGAATCCCTAAGGCATTAAGTCCGCCTTCATACCTTTTTGTGTGAAAAGCTTAAATAAATAAATAATAGACGTGTTACGCCGATATGATAGAACCTATCTATAGTATAAAAAAATATCTACCAACGATAATGTTAATAGCCCATAACTTACACAAAAGAGTGCAAGTAGAACTAAAAAATAAGGTTACGGTTTAAGGCAAGCATTAGATAGTGCCGTCGCTAAATTCGATGGGAAGATCAAGACAGAAAATAAAAATATAAAAATAAGGAATATCACTGCATAATTACTAACATCTATAAATCTTAATTAAATCAATGACATAAGTTGTTAATCTACTCAGACATGAATGATGGAAGAATCATGGAATATTCACCTTTCTTCCCTGGGGAGGTGCAGTTGCTCTTGTTAGAAGAAGACTTGGTCTCGGCAGCCGCCATCTTCTCTTTTTCGGAAGCCATGCTAAGCGCAGTACACACTAGACGTCCGAATTTATAACACGGTCACTCCGCTGCTCATACCTGTCTTTACCGTAAAGCGTACGATTTAAAACGGGCTGCGTACGACCGCACCCAAGGACCACAGAAATGACTATTACCGATAATGAACGATGAGTGATTTCCGATGACTAAAATTGGCAAACGGCCATCCAAATATTTACTTTAACGCATAAAAATCGACCGCAAGTCACCTACTATGATATTTACTTAAATTGATAGACCGTACTGTCGTATTAGGAATTTTCCTAGTAATTGTTGAGTGGCTGTCAAGTTTAACTTTTAAGTATTATCTTGTACG